>JAQBSW010005821.1:0-53977 GCA_029291075.1 Eudiplozoon nipponicum | reverse complement strand
ATGACGATTTATGACCACCAAAAGAGATATTTACACTTTTATGCAATCCAAGGAAGTCATGACCGAGGAGTACGTCAGTACAAAGATCAGAAAGTATAGATAGCTTGATATTTTGATAAACACATGATTTGTATTGAATCGACACAAAACAATGACCTTTGGTATGACTCGAAAATGAGCTAGACGCCATGGTTATTGTTTCTTGAGAGGGGTGAATTTTCCAATTATTTTTCAAAACGAAGGCTTCTGAAACATAACTACAGGAACTGCCTGTATCAATGAGAGCATGACAATTTATGTTATTGACTTCTAGATTTATTACACATTTGGTGAGACAATCTGGAGCAGCTGCTAATACAGTTGCAGATATGGTAGGATGAAGCGTCGAAACCACTGGGCGGTGATTCTTAGAGCGACATACCTTTTGAAAATGTCCTTTGTTTCCACAACTTTTACAGAAGGCGTTTCTGGCCGGACATTTCCATCTTAAATGATAATCGTACCCACAAAAGTCACATTTTTGTTTAACAGCAGCAACAAGATTATCTGTAGATTTATCGGAGGTTGATGAAGGACAGAGTGGCTGAACTGTTGCAGTGTGTGCAGAATTCAAACAGTTTTGATATGATAATGATTGCTTTTCCGCCATTTCGAGACCACGTGCTTGATCAAAAGCCGCTTGAAAATTAAGTGAGTTGTGTTCTAAGAGACGTTGTCTGATTGAATTGGACTGGATTCCATTAATGAAGGCATCGCGCAGAGCATCGTCTCGATTTTCCTCGGCCGTAGTTGGTTTGAAATTGCATTCCCTAGCTAACGATTTCAGAATCTGAACAAATTGATCCAATGTTTGTCCATTTTCTTGTTTAGTAGTCGCGAGTATATGACGAACAAAGACTTCATTTTTCGGTCTGACATAGAGATTCATTAGAGTTTTGATAGCATGATCATAAGTATCACAATCAACGATGTGTTCATATACGTTAGGAGAGACGTAGGAAATAAGAGTGTCCAATTTATCCGGATTCATGGATTCGACCGCTTTCAGGAGGCCACAGAATGTACGATACCAATGATTCCATTGTTTTGCTGCATCTGGTGCACTAGGTTCAACATCAAATCTTTCTGGTCTGAGTAGGCGTTCCATGATTGGGTTATATGATGAATAAATTGTTCTGAATCAAAGTAACAAGCACAGCAAACGGGCAGATTGAGTCGGAAACCAGAAGAAAGAGTTGCCTAAAATATTAGGCTTTATTCATCATATAATGCAGATATACATGCTAAAAGACAAAACAAAACATTGAACAGTTATATAACATGGTCGATATACACGGACGCTGTTTAGGTTAGCTAATGAGTTTTTTTGTTGAACCAATACATTAAAAGATTATTTAAACTATGTCTTCATTAATATTCATAACTCAATTACGGAGTTAACTTATTATGACAAAATTGAAAAGCAGTGTTGTTTGCTGAATTAGATGAGCTGGACAGACATGTGCGAGAACTTAAACTCCATTTAAGGCATCTGACTGTAAAGACGATTCGGCTAAATGATAACAGGGTGGGAATTGTGGTTCAGCAGATTTTGTTGATCACAACATCCCAGAGCTCACATTTTCGCTCGTCTTTTCTTCTGAGTATTACATGTTTAAGACGCGAACACCAGCTGAAGCACTTGAATAAGAAATTTGGTCCTCAATGTGTAAAGTTTTCTATTCGATCAAAATTATGACGCGTACTAGTTAGAGGAGATTACATGAACCTTTTAAGTAGAGGTACCCAATGACCCTCTCCATTCCAACGATAGAAGTTTTAAAACGTCGTGCTCACATCCAAGATCTCAAGAGAAATTTGGAAGGAAGGTGACTGGTAATGCAACCTTTGTAGCTGAGTAGAAAACAGAAATAACGCAAAATGGACCGACAAAAGCCTTTGCTCGTTCTCGTGTGAAGTTCTAGTTCAAGGTTCGTTTATTTATTGGCTCTTGAATTGTAAGCTTATGGCCCCACGAGCCAGTCAGTCTTTAACGGATAGTGACCCGCACCAGTGCAGTATACACATTTATAAATTCAAAAAGACCAGAATCTCTTCCAGTGGTGTGCAGTGTGTCTCATATGCGTCCAGCGCAAAAGATGAAGCGCTTATTATGTCATCTCATTGCGAGTGATACAGTCAGGTACAATGTTGTCCTTTTGTTACGATTTTACTTGAGTGCAATAGATTCCTCATTCGGCCTGAGCTTTGGTCCGCTTAGGCAACCTGTAAAAGTATATCTGTCTACTCTCAACAATTTTGCCAATAGAAAAAGGACATTATTTGGAATGTTAACAGATTTAGATTCTGCCTTTCGTGATATTTCATATTCCAGTAATACTCCATGATTTCAACGTCAAATTAGATAACAAATGAGCGACAAACGGAGCAGTAGTATAGTGCATACCGGCTGATAATATCTTCAACAATGGCTTTAACCGTGTCTTGACGAACCCAGTATTTCAAAGCCGCAGGCGGAATCTTGCCACAGGAAGTAATGAATTAAATCATGCCACCGGAACAGTAACATGTCATCTTACTCAGATCGACTAGTCTGGTAAAGAGACGATATATTTCGTCTATCCACAACGCGGGAACATACCACGAGCGCTCTACGAACTTAATGAACGTATCTAACCATATTCCAGCCGCCAGAATCTGATTGAAATGCAGCTGCATGCGACCACCTGTATTTCATCCGATCATTCATGTGCACCAAATCTTTATGGTCCCCCAGATGGTGTATTTAAAAACATAACCGAAACTCTAAAATCAAAATGCTGAAGCAAGTCACGACTTGTTTTCCTACGATAAAACCTAACAAATTTTCTTGTTATCTTTACTTAAACGAAAGTTTTTTAACACACGAAATTTTCTGCAAACTTTAGAGATTCCACACTGGCGCGTAAGTTAGGCAAAAAGTCTCTCCAACCGCGCAGCGGATGAATTTTAACACTAGCTTAACGCTGCCAATTAGTTGAAAGGAGCATTGGAGTTTCTCTACACCATCGAATTGTTTGCTTAGATCTGAAATATTAGCAGTGGTGATTCTGTTGAGGGAGTACGATGGGCTTCAGCTTCTGTAGAACAGCCCGTCAAGCACTTCACACAACTCCTCAATCTGTAAATACTGAAAACTATATGGTAAGCAATGGGGTGGCATCTCATTCTTGTAACAAGAATGATTTAGAAACGTCTATTTTGCATTAAGTTTCAGTCTTTCAGTCCTACAAGGAACTGAAATCGATAAACTCACTTGGAAAAGAATCCAGTTAGTAGAAATACAGATTGAAACATTGGAGATAACAAACCATTCCAAATATTCAGAAATATTCTACTGTGGTTTTAATCCACTAAAACGGAAACTTGAAATCTTGCCAAAAGTCGTGATAAGAGTTTGCTCTGTGCTACATTAAAAGTTGCAACAGCCATTATCCTCTGACTGATACATGAAGATAATAAAAACGAACATCCTGCGATTAGCTCGGGCGTTCAACAAGGATGTTTCGTTGCTCTCAACTTGTTCGATTATGCTGCCATCGCAGTATTTGCTGAAGTCACCAAAAAACTGCCGGAGTGGCGATCAGTTTTGTTGGCCGGTTTGCCGACATCAAATACACTGATAATGCTTCTTTGATAAAGGACAATAATGACGAACTTCAAAAGGCCATAACTTGCGCTTAAGCGTTGCTCATTCGGTACGGTCTAAAGCTAAATGCTGGAAAATTTACATTATGACCAAATTTTATCAAACGCCCAGACACCAGTAGTCAAAATACATAAATAAATAAACGATCCAGGCTTCCTACACGATGGATTCCAGAAGTTGCAGTACTAATAAATAAGAATTAACTAAGATCATTTATATAATTAAATGAACATTGGTTGCGCGGGTGGTGATAACAATTATTATAATCAAGGTTGCGGTCTTGATACAAACACCTGACCCATTAATTACTTACCTATGTCAGTATAAACTAAGAATTGTATAGTGTAGAAAAGGCAATTCATCCAGTTGACCGGTTTCGTCCTTATTGGGAATTAATGGGTCAGGTGTTTATATCAAGACCGCAACCTTGATTATAATAACTAAGATCATGTTTGCAGTTATACTCTCACAAATTTTCGCTATTTAATTGCCTTTTCGTCCTTGACAGTACGGTGTGGTGTAATCAAATGACCAATCTCGCGAATAATAGTATCTAGCGATTAGATGGCAGCCCTAATCCCTCCTAGGTTCCCGCCATTTATTGGAGCTGTCTTCATAGCTTGGCTAGCAGGATGTGCAATTAGCCTCCTTAAATACTGCCTCAAATAATGCAATCGATGAACTATAAACCGGTTATATGTGCGTGGTACATCAATGAGCAGCCGAACAGAACCAATAGTATAGTGAATTTTGCTTTTAAGTAATGCCTTCCAATGTTCAACTGGCAATAACCGAAAAAAATCCAATCCAATTCATCGATTTATATAGCGATCTAAGCGCTGAGAGCTACAGCGGGCTATCTCCCAAGTCTCCACGACATAATGAAAGATCTAGAGGATAAATAGCTTGAAAACGCTGGACTTGGTGCACAATGAAATAGATTGGCGATCGCAGAGTGGCTTGAATTATTGGCCAATTTCAACTGTGGTCAAGTTAGTACATTAGGAAATCTCGGCAGAAGATGATCTATCCAGTGTAACGAGATTTTGCGTAAATGAATTTGTTGGCGACATGCTGCAGGGTGCCGTCAAGAACAACTTTAGGTTCCGGATCAAAATTTGTCATAACAACCGTTTTCGAGGCGTCCTGCGGCAGACCATAAACATGGACACATTTTAGCGAAATTAATCACTCACTAGAGCTCGGTGTCCTTTTCTACCATTGAAGAGAATCTTCAACGAATTCGAGGTCGGCAAGCCGGTTATTGCCGCCTATCTCCAATTCGGGGTTTATTGTCAGCAATATTGCTAGTGCCATCTCATTTGTGTACAGGAACAAAGACACGTTTCCACTAATTTAGAACGCACACATCCCTGTAGACTGTAACAATAAGGTCGTGCTGATTGTCTCGACCTTTATATCAACGAACGTGAAAAATAAGATAGGAGACCGTCGACGTTGGCGGCTTTATGTTCACAATGACTGCAAGTTTCTACCGCCTCAGCAAAAGTAGGAGGTTTGATGTCCATCACGCAGCAAGGTCGAGGTGACTTCCTTGCTAACAACGTTGTTTTTAATACATGTTGGGCTGTAATATTGGAAATGCTTGACGAGCTGCAGTTCAGAAAGTGGAGCCGCCCGTAATTTATTGGCAGAAAACCACAGCTAAACCATCCGATTTGATTTTACAATTCCAAAAGGCTGCTAAATTACGGTGCTGATGAAAACTTAACAGCAACATCAATCAATTGTTTATCCTCATTCAAAACGTGGCTGGCGACAATTTCATTTAAAAATTAACAGGAAAAGACTCCAGCTTATTATGGTTGTACGGCAGATACTGCGTTTTGAAGAGCTTTTGTACCGAAATAGATAGAAAACTCATTATCGCTGTCAAGCATGAAATGCCAAGTTTGGGCTTCCGCAAGCTTTAGTCGAAACGCTATCAGCCGCCGGTACAGTCGGCGCTGAAAAAGAATAAGCACCCTTGAAAGCTTTCTCCACACTTGTATCCGTTTTCAGTGCACTAAAATTGTGACATAGCACAGGCGGTTGCATGGAGCAGAATTTCAGTCGGCTAAGAAATTGAGGTCAGATCCAGTGATTGAACCATTATTGCAAATGTGGTGCGTTTTCTTGTCCTGCACAATGAAACCTGTGTCTGTTTACTAGAATATGATCGATTTGTGTACGATGGCATGACACCATCCAATCTGCATTGTTTATGTCGCTACGTCTTGCAACAAGGTACTGCATGAGCTGATGATAAATTGAAGTCACTACGATTAGGTTGAGGCCAAGAGTAAAATAGGCGAAACTAAAGCATTTGTCACAGCTATTTTACGCTGATATCAATCATTCTACAGCTCCATTTTTCGCGCCGTCTTGGCACATTTTGGTGCTAAAATCATCAGCGAGCTAGGTAGATACCAATTCTTTGTTAAAACGATGCTTCAAATCTACGTTAACAATAAAACGACAGTCTTTCGTTATTCACTTATCTTAAACATTGTTAAAAATCAAATGTGTCAGAAATGGCAAAGATAATTTGCTGAAAAAATGATCAAACTTTAAAATATGGTTTTAAAATTATGCTATATACCTCACTTGGTTAAGAACAAGACGATTCTTGTCTTTATATACTGTTTGTTGTAGAGAACTAATATATATATATATGCAATTGAGTATTAGATGCTGCGCGCCTAGTAACGGTAAGCAAATTTTCCCAAATTCCTCACACAAATATATAGTGGCTATAGTGAATAATACCAGCTCCTACTGATGGGCCGCCAATAAGTATTAAGCGAATGTGCACGATATTAAACCTTTCGTTCATGCTGACTGGTTTATTCTTCTAGTCGTCCTTGAACTAATTTTTTACTAGGTAAGCAGCACCTAATACACAATTGAGTCTAGTCTTTGTCAGAACAGAAGTGTGCAAAAAAACAAATAACGAGGAAGATAGTGTTGGTATCCAGAACAATATTATAGCATTAATTTAAAGCAAAAACTTAGTTCGATTTCGAAAATATGTCATAATTAATTGGTACAAAATTAAGATAAAAATAAATAAATTCAGTCGCTTACCTCCAAAGGTAGATCATATTCTGTCATGATATGGAAGAACTCCACTAGGACGTTAAACAAAAGCGCCAGTTCCTCTTTAGTCTTCAAAAAATAATGAGATTTACGTACTAATATGAAATAGTAGTAGCAGTATCTAAACACGTCAAATAATAAACTTTATAAAGAAACTATATGCTATAGAACAGAACCCCGGTAAAAATAAGTGATGTCTTAACGCGTTTGTATGAGTTCACTGTAAATTACACTTTATAATAAACATTGAAAAATACTATATATATATATATATATATATATATATATATATATATATATACAATACACCGTAAAAGAGAAGAACCAGAGTAACTGCACCGTCTTTCGGTTTCAGATGTACTAGTTCTAACGACATATTTCCAAATAAAGGTATCATGTATTATTAACCAGTTTAAGTGGTATTTTCATTGGTAAAAATATTTTTAAAAGCTCAACAAAACAGATAAAACGAGCAAGAATGATGATAACTTCAAAAAGGAAGAAAGGGTGTGTAAGTTTAATCAATCTCGTTAGAATAGAACTCAACGTCAGCAGTTCGCACGTACACAAACATTGGAAACAGGTAACTTGCACCAAATAATATTCTTCTGAATGCAGTTTAGACAACCTAGCATATTTCACTCATTTAAACAGCGCAACCCTAAGAGTTCATACTAGATATGATGAGGACATGTCTGTAGCAGAGCGTCAAACTCAAACCTTTGAAGGTATGTAGAACAGAGGACGCCTACGCCTATTGCTGCATTCAATGATATGTCTGCCTCAGGATGCGCCTCATGAAATAAATCAAAGATATGGATAGCTTAGGACGCCTCCTCATTCTCGTGTGCTTGCTTTAAAAAGCATGTCTGTGTTAAGCAGAAAATTATGAAACATTTCCGAGATACGGACACCTCCTAGTGCGCTTGCCTTTGAAAACACATATGTGGCAGGATGCACCTCAGGATACATTTTGTAGATATGGATGACACAGGACACCTCCTCCAAGTGCACTTGCCAGTGAAAACACGTGTCAGGGTGTACTTCAGGATACCCTTTGTAGTTATGGGTGACAAAGGACACATCCTTCTCGTGCGCTTGCCTCATAAAACATGTGTGTGTCAGGGTGCAACTCAGAATATACTTTGTAGACATGTATAACATGGGATACATCCTCCTCTTGCACTTGCCTGTGAAAACATGTGTGTGGCAGGATGCACCTCAGGATACATTTTGTAGATATGGATGACACAGGACACCTCCTCGTGCGCTTGCCTGTTAAAACATGTCTTTAGCAGGATGCACCTCAGCATACACGTTGTAGATATTGATGACACAGTCCAAATCCTCCTTGTGCGTTTGCCTCTGACAACATGTCTGTGACAGGGTGCACTTCAGGATACCCTTAGTACATGTGGATAACACAGAACACCTCCTCCTCGTGCACTTGCCCGTAAAAATCTGTCTGTGGCAAGAGGCACCTCAGAACGCACTTTGGAGATATGGATGATATATATATATATTGTGCCAGTACCCGATACCAAAATTATAGTACCGAAAGTTACATTGTACTAACACTAAGTTTGCGAGTCGACACATGGTACCAACACGATATATTTCAATGTATGTTATAGATCTTCAAAATTGAGAATTACAACTATTTATGAACACCTGTTACTCCAGTAAATCCATACACTCTGGCCTAGATCGATATCAGTTATCACATTTCGAGGTAATCACGCCATTATTCAATTAAATATATTAAAGTTAGATACTGTTTGTGGCGGAGAGCTAATAAATATGAAATTATGTATTAGTTGTTGCGCATCTAGTAACATATTAGTTCAATTATGACCAAAGGATAAACCAAAGACAGCATGAATGCAACGTATTATCTCGTGCACATTCGTTTGGTGCTTACTAGCGACTCATCAGTAGGAGTTGGTATTACGCCCTTTATCCACTATATATTTTGTTGAGGAATGTGGGAAAACAAGACAGTACAATTTTCCCACATTCCTCACCCAAATATATAGTAGGCAAATGGCGTAATACCGGCTCCTACTGATGATTCGCCAGTAAGGACGAAACGAATGTGCACGAAATTATACTTTCCGTTCATGCTGTCTTTGGTTTATCCTTCTGGTCCTAATTGAAATAATTTGCTACTAGATGCGCAACACCTAATACATAATTTCATATATATTAGTTCACCGCCACAAAAAGTATCTAACTGTAAAACATTTAATTGAATGATGTCATGATTACAGCGAAATGTGATAACTGATATCGATCAAGGCCAGAGAGTATACCTTTAATGGAGTAACAGTTGTTCAGAAATAGTTGTAATTCTCAATTTTGATGATCTGTTGCATACATTGAAATCCATCGTGTTGGAATCATGTATCGATTCGGAAACCATAGTGTTAGTATTATATTACGTTTGGTACTATAATGTTGGTATCGGGTACTGACACAATACCCATAGTGTTGGTATCCTTTGCAGACTCGGTATGTATATTATATAGAGTGAGTTAGTGTTGAAGTCACATTGTCGAGAATTTATATAATGTTAGCTTCACTACTGCAGGTTTACACATTCGTCTAGGAGATTGTATCGCCCTATTTCCTAAAATTCCTCACCCAAACATATAGTAGGTGAAGGGCGCAATACCGGCTAATGCTGATGAGTCGCCAGTAAGCACGAAACGAATGTGCACAAGATTATATTTTCCGTTCATTCTGTCTTTGGTTTATCCTTATGGTCATAATTGAACTAATTTTTTACTAGGTGCGCAACTCTTAATACATTATTGCAAACACAAGAATAATCAGATCTCAAGCATCATTCTGTAACACACAACACTACACATTCAAAGACACATATCAACATGCACTCGCATTAAACCAGCATTGTATAACGCTGCTTTGCAGCAGCATAGCTTTTGGATTCATAGTTGTGCATGCAGGTTGCAATTAAACACTAGGTCACCTGTGTGGCTGGCCCTTCTTCATTGGCCTTTCAATATAAGCAAACGGTTCATAAAGACACGCAAGCACACAAACCAACGGTAAGGTCCATTCTTCAATGATGGACGCTCATATTGAATTTGTTCGGCTCTCATTATTTTATAAGTGTAGATTTTTGTCGGCTATTGAAATACACTGTCGTACCATTGTTAAATTTGGCGGCCAGAATGGGCTTGTGTCCGTTATGTAATAAATATTGGACTTACGCAACACCAATAACGCAAATATTTACATAATTTTTTTTAAATTTTTTACTTTTAAGTAAGAAAGTGTTTGATCATTCTTAATTTAGACTACGCATGGATTAGTTCATCCTAGTGTAACTCATTTTGTTGTCGTAGATTTACTCAATTAACCAAAATGAATTATATACTTTCAGTCAACCCAGTTTGATTTCCATAGGTTTCATCAGTTGGTTGTTTCATTGGATATTCTATGCATTTCCATTTTAAGAATACACAAATACCTTTCCTCATTTCCGTCTAAAGTAAACCGGCTAGTTTAATAAAACTAGTTTAAGTAATGCAGCAAGCTAAAGTGATGAATCGGCATTACGTTGGGGTTCATTTAATGTAATTTTCTAGCATTTATATATATATATATATATATATATATATATATATATATATATATATATATATATATACGTTAAAAAGTTACTGCAATGGCTGCCAAATAATGAAAAGGTCCGTTTACTTGAAGAATTGCGATAGCCTTCACATGCTATATCTAGCTTATACAGACAACACACATACACAAAATCATATATAGGCCAAAAGCATACACATACCAACTGCTTCGCCAACAATGGTAATCTGATCAGTAGAAACCTGGAATGCTATCGGAAATTAAGTACCTAGCATTTTGCATAAAGGCCATTCGGCCAAACCTCAAGACCACAATTCCCGCACATTTTATTCAAATCCAAGATTTCTCAAATATGTTATTTCAGATCCATACGCATAAAAGGCAGTGGTTTAAACATACGGATAAGCAATTACTTAAGAATTATTTTAAATGATGCTTTTGAAACTTTAAACACATGGTGTGCGTCCAAATTTTACCGATTTACTTGCATAAAAGGTCAACAATATAAAAAATGATGCGGAAAAAATTATGTGCCTGCCCTACTGCTATTACTGAATAAATTAATGTATACCTTTACGAGTATTAAACATTATTTATGCTACATCCTATTTTGATTAAAAAATTATAGTAATTAACAAAATAAATTTCGAATACATTTAAACTGCCAGATGGGGCACAACAAGACGCCTGGAATAAGCACCACATTACGGTAGAAACGCTTTATGTGCGTTCATAGATTTTAATAAAAAAGGTTATATGTTTTTTGAATGTAAGTGTAAATAAAAATAACATAAAAAATTAGGCAATTATTAAGCACTGTACGCACCTGCTTATCAATCATGTTCATGAAGACGTGTCTGTAAATATCCATCTGAGTAATTTCAAAAGGACATTGAAAGCCAGGACCAATATACGAAGCTGATGCCTAATGTTAACAAGAGAAATGTTTACGTATAATATAAACGAAATAAAATCACATTTGAAAGAGAAAGCATTCCAAGTATCAAATAAACTTAAAATTCCATAGTACCCTTTCCATGTGCAAAAAGAAAAAGAACTTTTATCAGATTCAAGATCCGTTTCATTCACATATTCATCTCAAGTATTAACAAATCAACGTCTCTGAATTAATATATATATATATATATATATATATATATATATATATATATATATATATATATATTGATAGTTTCTAATTTCACCATTTTTAAAATGTAAGAACAAAACAACGTACTCCATGGAATAACATTTATTAATAAATCTTATTTCTACCAGAGTGGTCTAAATTGCGCAAAAGCAGTGGTCTAAATTGCGCAAAGCAAAGGCTAGCATAACGAAGAGGAGATTGGTTACAACACATGTACAGTGGGATTGGATGAACGAATATACTAACGAATCCAGAACAATGGCTGTAGATACTGGTAGAAATAAGATTTATTAATAAATGTTATTCCATGGAGTACGTTGTTTTGTTCTTATATATATATATATATATATATATATATATATATATATATATATATATATATATATATATTGAAAAGCTTAACAAAATGGAAAATTTAAATGTGGAAAGAGTGTGAAGTAAGAAAAAAACAATCAATTGCGTGGATCAACTCCATTTCAAGATCAATGCTTGAACATGCTTTTTCTGCTGGTATAAATCCAGCTGCAGTTTATTTATCCAAAAAGGCTTCGTATGCGGTTAATTCCTTGTTGTTATTGAAATTATCTTAAATTCTATTACTGGAGAGCATACGTGTGAGGTTTCAATTATATGTTGCAAACCGCAGCCAGATTTATGCAGAACGACTATGTTCGGGCATTGAGCTTGAACTGAAGGTGATGCACGCAATTGATTGGTTGTTCCAATATTTCGCACTCTTTACATGTTTAAATTATTCTATCCATATTAATTTTATATATTGGGCGATGTTCATTTGTAGATACCTGAGAAGAAAATGAGAGAACCGGTTCTTGTATCTGATAAAATTCTTTTCTTTTTGTACATGAATAGGGTAATATGAGTTTTACAAAGTTCGCATTCCAAAAGACAGAAAAATGTTTATCAGAATCATATAAACAGTTAACTAGAACTGAACTTAAACGCAATGTTTCAAAGGTGAAGTAAAATACTAGCAATGAAAAAATAAGAATCTATAAGAGAAACTTTGCACGACTACTTGCTGTAAAATAATCAGTTGCCTGATTCACCATAAAAACTAGTTTTGTTATTATAATCAAGGTTGCGATCTTGATACAAGCCTCTGACTCATTAATTACTTACATATTTCAGTTTATACTGACATATGTAGGTAATTAATGCGCCAAGTGCTTGTATCAAGATCGCAACCTTGACTATTGAAATTGTTATCACCGCCCGTGCAACCAGTGATCGTTTAAACTAGTTTAGTTCCCCGTCATTTTCATTAATTCGATTGTTAATTAATCGGTTCCCATTTTCATTGACTTTCTTTAGTTAGCTTGTACTAAACAGGGACAAGTAGTTAAATATTGTTTGTTGCGGAGAGCTAATATATATGCAAATATGTATTAGGTGTTGCGAACCTAGCAACAAATTAGTTCAGTTGTGACCACAAGGATAAACCAAAGGCAGCATGAACGGAAACTATTATCTCATGCACATTCGTTTCGTGCTTACTGGCGACTCATCAGTTGGAGCTGGTATTATGCCTTTTATCCACTAAATTAGTTAAATTTTACCAAATTCTTCAACCAAATGTATAGCGGTTAAAGGGTTTAATACCGGCTCGTACTGATGAGTCGCCAGTAAGCACGAAACGAATGTGCATGAGATTATACTTTCCGTTCATGCTGTCTTTGGTTTGTCCATCTGGTCACAACTGAACTAATTTGTTACTAGGAGCAAGTAGTGTTTTCTTCATAATTCTTTTTTGTTCAGGGTAAAATGTTGCTGACTGGTGAACTGAAGAGGATTTACATAAGAACCGTATAAAGTCCATCCCCTCCTCAACGTGGTACGACGGTGTCAACCATGTCTCGATGGCCGATCGTACATGGGCTAACGGGGCTATGGCGGTGGTGTCACCAGGGCGTGGTGGATTTCCGACCGGCAATCGGATCTCCTATAAAATACCACATGAGCCCGACGTCGGCATCATGACTCGGCGTGTGTTCACCGCCACAAAAGGGTTCAACAGCCACAGGATTACATGGACTCCTGGACAGTACCCCGTACTTCCGAATGGCGAATGAGCTCTCAACAGCCACCGGCAACCATGCAACTTACTGCTGCCTTGCAGAATGCGCTTGGATGTGCAAAGGCTAGAGGTGCGTCCTCGACCAAAAAGCCGAGTGGTGAGGGGACACCACTTGTACCAAATTCCCAAGAAACTCCATGAAATGTCATGGAGCCGGCTTATCCTCCAAAAGGAGTCAGCCGCAGTAAAGTAAAGTAAAGTAAGCAGAATAGTACAACCATTTGTAATATAAAAGACCTTTTTAAAACAAAGAGTAATAGATACAATAAAACAGAGTAAAATACAGCAGTAAGTAAATTTATTTATGCCCCGTGAGATTAAAATACGTTTCAATGTCCAAAATAAATCACCTACTCCGATTGGAGTTGGGGAGCGCGTCTTCCGATTCATTTCTGATGCGACAATATGATCGCGTCGACTTCGTGATTGAGTAGTGCAATTTTTCATTTCGTGTGACATGCTCTGCTGGCAGCCATTATTATTAGGGTGGAGCGATGTGAATCCAGAGGAAGGCAAAGGTGAATTCGAAGGTGAAGACAAAGGTGAGTGTGATCTACATTGAACGCTTGAAATCGATGCCAATGTTGATGCCTGTCGTGTGTCGCTTCCAGGTGAAAGCGAACGTAATCCTTTTGTATCTAGTGTCACCTTATTTCAATAAAATGGACAATACACGTCAATAAAGTATAATGCATATGTATTAAAATAATTTTATAATCTTAAATGCCACTTATTGATATGTGTCGAAAAAGAACATGTATTAGGCAGCTTGATGTTTAGTATTTAACAAAATAGTAAACAATAATTCTTTCCCTTCAAATGGATAAATGAAAAAAATATTTTTACAATTAAAAAATCATTGAATTCACAACGCAATGGATAAACAGACAGATAGACCGACAGCAAAGCAGAGCCGTGCTTAAACATTTAAGAATTTAGTTTAAACTGCCGCATTTCCATAAAATTAATAACCGTGTGGACTGTAAAAAGACCACGAGGTCGCCTATTCATCGTAGATAGGCAATCTCTTGGCTTAAATGAGATACGAGGGAGTAAAGGCAAATGCAAGTCCATTATGCGTTGGGAAGTAGTAATAAGTATCAAAATGTACATATCGCCGAGTCATATCCCTCCTTACTTCGATTTACCAATATCGACTAATCTAATTGATTAATGTTGAATTCGTCGGCTGCTATACAATCCAAGAAAGTTTACGCGCGCAACCGAGGTAACCTCATCGGATAGCTTGAGCTACAGAAGAAGTAGACCAGGAATCTCGTAACCGGACACCATTATTCGCGATATAAGGGTACAATAAAAGCAAGGAAAAACTCAGAAATAGGTCTTCATAAAAAGAATATTATTATAACACTTGTCTTTTATGAAAATCAACGTTTAGGGACGAAGAATTCAAGAAATGTTTGACGACTAAAAATAGTCGTTAAATAAAATTAAAATCCAGGCAGCCATGATAGCGTAACTTTCGATTTGATTCAGGCTAAATGAAGGAAACCTTATATAATTGAAGATCAGAGCAGATGCCATTCCACTATCCAACTTGACATCCTTACGATGCTCCATCCTCCATTTATTCGAAGCAGATATTTTTAGACTCATTGATACTACTTAGTCTATTATTAGATAATTAGATCCGTTGAAATTCTGCTACTTGCGGGCAATGAGTAAACAATCCAACAAACACACGCATCTTGGAATCAACTTATGGTATTTTGCGGCTGCGCATTAATATTTGCTACAAAATGTAGTTGTTCCTAAAGTAGTGTTTAGTTTGGCTACTTCAATCGGAACGAGAGTACGACACGAATTTTAATCTACACGCACCGACAGGCCGAAAGAATGTTAAACGTCAATTTTTTAGACATCAACCAGTTTTGGTACTGGGTGCAGACATGAAAAGTCTCAAACAAAAAGCATAGTCCACTGTGCGATTTTCAGTTGTGAAATCATCAATCTGATAAGTAAATAAGTCCAATTCTACCGTTGTCGTTATCAGTCTTTTCCTGCACTAAATACTAAATGCAATGAGCCATAGCATAATTTTGTCAGTATAATTTTCAATGTATTTTTTAAAAGCCAAGCATGATGCCGTAATTCAGTTTATTTACAAATGTGAATTCTCTCTTAAAATTTTATAAAAATTGCTAGGCTTAGTGTGTGTGAAATCATAAAGGATATTCAAATCCTTTATTCTCTGGTAGATTTATTAGTAATACTAATAAACAATACATTACCGTTTCTTTTTCCAGTTTTCAAACGTTATTTTGTCACAAAACACACAAAGAAGTTTAACATGTGTTTAATTAATAATCAATAATAACTCTTAAACATTAATTGATTGCGCGGGTGGTGGTAACAATTCTTTAAATCAAGTTTGCGAGCTTGAAGTAAACACCGATCCCATTGTATTTAACCAGTTTTGCTATGTTGTTCGAAGACTGATAAAATGGGATTGGTGTTTACTTCAAGCTCGTAAAATTGACTTAGAAACAATAACTCATTCTAAATGAGTTATTGAATGCCTACACAAATGGTAGATCAGTTAGTCCTCTCTCTATTTCTCCACACAAAACCTGAACTTTTGTTTTTGATATTTGAGCGCCATGTTCGGGTTTATCCTGTTTGAATTCAAGCTAAATTTCGTAATTTCATTTTATGTGTCAAACGGAGACGTAGGATTGCGCTACATGTTATTAAGCAAGAAAACAATAAATTATCTAATGAGGCAGAAATATATACTTATTTATTCAGCGATCGCAAGTAAATTCACCAATTTTTTAATAATGACAAAAAAGGACCGAAATCCATTGAATAATGTTTATTAATAAATATTATTTCTCCCAGTATCTACACCCATTATTCTGGATTTCTCAATATTTTCGCTTATCAAACCATAACTGTACATTTGTCATAACCAACCTCATCTTAGCTATTTCTGTCTTGATTTTTACGCAGTGTTGACTGATTCTTTATCATAACGCCATGTTATTTGTTATGGCTTTCATTTGGAATGTGCAATCAACCACAGGTTTTGTCGTGTTTTGTGACAGATCTGTATTTTTGAAGACCTGTTCCTTGTTTCTGTTCCAGTCAAATTTTTCTTCTTTCTGATTTGCTTTTTGCATGTTTATGTAGATGAAGATATGATTCGTTCGGAGTCAGTGTATCTTCTAATGATTTTTTCCAGCAATTGATGGAAGCACAAGGTCTTGATCCTTTAGTAGCTGTGTTGACAGAGAATCCCGCAAATACACACAGGAAGATTGGATATAAGTGGCTATTATTTGAAATCTCCTGGAGCCAACCTAGACCGTATGTACCATTAGAACTTAGGTATAAGATAATTCCACAGCTACATTAATTTAGTTATCCTTCCATTAAGGCAACTATCAGGATGGTCACTGATAGATATGTATGGCCAAAGATGTCGAAATACATAAGAGCTCTGGTAAGGACATGTGCCCGGTGTCAAACTTGTAATGTTTGGCGTCATACCAAAACTGAAATTAAAACGATTGGTATACCAGCGGGTCGTTTCATGCATGTTCATATTGATATAGTAGAAATGCCTGAGATTTCCGGCCAAAAGAATTTACTCACGATGGTCGATCGGTTCAGTCGTCAGTTTGAGGTAGCAATCCTGAAGGACATGACAGCTCAAGAGGTCTTACTTATGTTCTTGCATAATTGGGTGTCGCGATATGATGTACCGGTAAGGGTAACTACTGATCGTGGTAGTCAGATTATGTTTGAACTATTTATCAGATTATTGAATACAATGGGGATAGAAGTAAGACACACATGTGCTTATAATCCCAGAGACTGCACAGGGAGCTGAAGGCTACATTACGCTGCACTGGTGGATCCAGTTGGATACATGATTTGCCCATAGTTTTGTTGGCAATGCAAAACAGATATAGAGCTCAGTTAAGAACATCCATAGCAGAACTTGTTTATGGAGAGCCATTGAGGTTACCTGGATATCTTCTAATAGAAGCTCCATGTTGTCTCGATTGGGCCTCTAGTTCAGTAGATTGGTTTGTTGTAGAATTGAGAGATAAAATGAGTCGTTTAGTTCCAACCGAAAATAGAAGTCAAAAGTCTAAATGCTATGTATCTTCAGATTTAAAGCTGGCATCTCATGTATATATAACTAACGAGAACAGAGAGAATTGTCTGACTCCGTTCTATAAGGGGTCATTTAAAGTCAATCATATGACTGATAAAAATGCATTTATAGAAGTAAATGGCACAGTAGAGTGTGTAGCACTGGATCGCTGCATTCCACAGTTCATATAGACGGAGGAGAATGAGGAACGGCATCCATCGAAGTATCAAGAATCTCAGGCGAAATGTGACTCGAAAATGTGTGACAAAAGGAAGAGCCAAATAAATATGGGAAAAGTAAAGATTAAAACCAAGACGACAGAGGAAAGAGAACAGTGCAATATGAAAATGAAACCTAGTGAAGCACAAGCACAAGATGTTGAAACTCGTTCTGGAAGTCATCAAGAAACCAAAGAATGTGGACTTCATAATGTATGGTTAAACATCGTAAACATGAGGGTGTATGTGAAGGTTAATTAAATTATTGGACATCAATTAACTCCTCATATAGAAATAAATCAAATTTTATTTTTGGGCATTTTAATGTTATCGCTAGTTTCTTAAAACAATATTGCGTTTTTAAAAAAATATTGTAATTGTTTACGAAATTTCTTTTGTTCATATTGTCAAAGTTGTTGATTTGTCTTGTTGAATGTTTATAAGAGAGTTTTATATGAGTTGCTGAGTTGCACAAACGGCATACTACGTGGTACTATCTGAGTACTCTTTGCTAATAAATTATTGAAATTTACATTCATCTATCGTTCTTAATACACATTATTGGGAAGGATCTCAAATTTGCCTCAGGTAATTAACGTGGATATTTGTTTCCAATGTCACCGCCGTATCGTTCTGTCATCTGTGGATATCAGCGTAATTGGTTGAACACACTTATTATAATATATAAATTGCAAGAAATCTTATCCTAATATTATGGCTGGTTTATTAAATATTGAGGATACAGAGCAATTAGCAAGTGGATTATCCGGGCCTGGCATCTCAGAGGCTCTCTTATGGTAGTGACTAAAAGTCAAAAGCATTTTTTCCGAGTTTACCTTGTAAAAAACTGAAAAATAATTACTATATATATATATATATATATATATATATATATATATATATATATATCGAGACTACTAAACTTCACTTTGCAATCTTTCATTTATATACATCCTGGGTTTTAATTTGATTATGTGGGTGGCAACAAATTTGACTCGGTTTTACTTCTATTTATTGTTTTGGCTGATTAGTAAGTGTATATGCCTACGTGTCTTTGTGTGATGTCTGGGATCTGGACCAACTTCGTAACAAGTTACTCACACACGACCAAGAGGATAAACCAAAGCTAGAATGTAAAAAAAGATTGATTCCATTAACATAAGCATCTCTTGCTCACCGATGAAACATCAGAAGAAGCACGCACTACACCGCAGACCTACCATAGATTCAGTCATGCAACGTCGGACGGTTGGACAATACAATTTCCTATACATACGTTTATTGAAGCAGTAGTAAGAGTCAGCTTCATATAAATTCCTTGGAAAATAACTATATACAACATATAGCAAACTTGTAAATAGTGCCAAGGTCAGTTTTTTTACAAAAATGAGAATAAAAACACAGACTGAACACCTGCTAATCCAGCCAAGCCTGGGACTCTGGCCTCGATCCACATCAATTATTCTAACTATTTTTAATTATGACATAATCCAATTTAAAATGTATTAGTTCTATATTCTTTGTTTCGATGCACTAATATATATATATATATATATATATATATATATATATATACATATTAATATATTGTAGCAAACTTATAGGACCAGGAGGATATGTCGAAGTCAACATGAACGACGTAAGCATCTCATACTTACTGACGTTTCAACAGGGGAAGCCTGAACTACCCCACACACTCACTACATATTTTGGAAACAGAATGTGCATGAAACACGTGTGTGCATAAAATCACACCATTTTTTTGACATTGACCAAATCTTCAGGTTATATCTAAACCAAATAAACCATGTGTGATACATGAAAACAGCTGCCAAGATGTTTTAGTCCTCTAGTAAAAAGTTTAATATGCGTATTCTTCAACCCACTCACAATTCAGATGGCGGGAGTTATGTTCAAAGATGCACACAATCCGAATCGAAGTAACAATTTTAGACAACGATAAAAGATTTTCTTTTAACCAAGGTTGAAACTTGATATAAACATCTGATCTATTATGTCAGTATAAACTAAGAATTGCATAGTGTAGAAAAGGCAATTCATCCAGTAGACCGACTTCGTCCTCATAAGGAACTCATTATGTATTGTTCAGAATTTGCCGCGGATAGGGCTTTAAGTAGACATGTCCAGATTCGAGCCCTGTCCGCGGCAAATTCTGGACAGTGCGTGACAAGTTCCCAATAAGGAAGAAACCGGTCTACTGGATGAATTAAGCAATCAATGATTGAGCAGGTGGTGGTAGCAATTATTCAAATTAAGTTTGCAAACTTGAAGTAAACACCAATCCCATTGTATTTGACCAGTCGTCGAACAATAGAATACTTGATGAATTGTCTTTATTACACTATAAAATGCTTAGTTTGTACTGACAAATGTATGTACATAACGGGTCAGCTGTTTATATCAAGTTCGCAACATTGATTAAAATGAATTTCTATCACCACTCGCGCAACCTGTGTCCATTTAGTTATAAGGATAAAACAACTTCAGAAATACGACTTAATAATGTTTATAGAAAAATGTTTTACTTGGTTTTGAAATCGCTGCTTAGCCAAAAGACGCATCATTTCTGCAACTCGACTGAAAACTCCAGAAAACTCGTGCTGAAATAAAGCCAATGGATTTTCATTATTCGTTCCGTTTTCCTTATAAACTAGTTTTGAAAAAAATAGGTCGACGCTATTCGAGGAGTGCTCTTTAAAATCTTCTTTCGGTGAAGTCAGTTCGAACGATTTTGCAAAGTCTGGTTCTGCCTTCAAGTAATTTGTTGGAGTTGTAACATCTAAATTGGAAGCGTCAGCTACTGGCTTGATCGTCTCCTAAAAAATGGAAATCAAAAATATATAGTAGTTTTAACTCAATATGGATTTAGGTTTATGTGCTGTGTAAAAGCGGGTGTAAGATTTTAAGAAAATATAGCACTTTAACTAAGTAGAACCTGTAAAAAGAAATTTGACGTTAGAAACAGTCAATGTGTCTGCACTTTAAAAATCAAATAGCGTGCGCATATCAACTCCTTGACGTTGTCAACTGAACTGAGCTTATTATGGCAAATGGATGTCCAGTAACCATAGCAACATATGGCCTAACTGCCTGTTGTCCTGACATAGTCGCACTAACAGTATTTTAAAGGAACCGCTGTTAAGAAAAATTCAGATTCTGCTATCGGCTCTGCCGTTCGTTGCTCTCATTTGTCGAGTTAACAAGTATTTCTCCCAGAAAAAGTAACGAGACACTACCAACTCAGAACCTGAGCACGACGTTCAACATCAAGCATACTGGAGATTACCACATGAAATTGATTTTCTCCAAATAGCACGATGGAATTTCCTCGAGTTTTATGTTATATAGCGACAGACTCAAATGGAGTCCACTATTCTATGTTCAACTCAGAAAAAGTTGAACGTAGCGATGATAAATGTGCGCCTGTGAAGAATGCATTACCTGGTTGAAGCGAAGATAAATTAGTCAATAATTCCATAAACGTGCAGCACATATTTATTTAAAAGATCCATATATAACTCATATATAATATGAGAAAAGATGTAAAATCATAAGACTATTGTCACACCACAAAGAAAATAATTTAGTAATTGCCTGATCAATAAAATCAAATATAATATGAGTACTCTTCATTTAAGTCTCAAAATATGAATACCGAGAGCAATGAGTGTTATTACTTAGTCGAAATGATGAACTAGTAGATTTAAACCATGCATGGAAAAGGCCAGCTTCTTCTTTTAATTTCATCCTCCTCACTACGGACAGTAATAAAACAGCCGTTAGAAACTGTCCCTTTACTACCACATGACAATAATGGAGAAAAAGAACCTTTTTAGATGATTAACTATTATCTTCAATATAATAAAAAATAATACTAACGACAAAAATAATATTAATTTAATTCACGAAGAAGAGGATCTATTTCAGATATAGATATTTCCGTACGCAACAAACAGAGATGGGGCAACCTTGAATTATACACAATACCATTATTGCCAAGTCAGCTTGAAAGCAATGCAACATCGACAATACACCTTCCTTACGGGTTTCACTTCACCGCTTCATAAGCCCAACCAAATCACGCATTTAAGTCTGTCCTAAAAAGTAAAGAAAGTTACAAAGATAATTTTACTAGAAATCTGCAACAAGACCTTCACAGCTCGATTAAATGTCATATCGCGCAGGGTTTTCAACCAAGAAATATGATGCAAACGTGGATCACACCTTGGCAGACAAGCGGGCCCTATACAATCGAATTTGACTGCTGTAACTTTTATCTGTTTATGCCCTATCAAATTATGTCCACCTTAGATTCTTATGCCAATCCGAATGAGGTAATAATGCTCTACTGAGCAAACGAATTGAAGGCAAACATAAAAGGTGACCGAGTTAGCGCAGTTGATGGAGCCTCATTTGTTCTTATATCAAGAGGCATTTTCTATCCGATCCCAAAAATACGACTACAGATATCAGTGTTGTTTTTCAAACAACGATGGCGAAAGCCTGTAAGCGACTAAAATCTTCGACTCTAAAGTACTAGGTTTCACTAGCGTATAAAAAATCTGCACATAAAAATGCATTATACACACGACCTTAAAGGCAGAGTGAGATACTACAGTTTCTCCATAAATGTTGAAGGCTGGAGAAAGCCACTCTAGATTTTGCCATTGTCCTATTCACCTCGTCTGTCCTATTGCTTGAGTTATTGATAAAACTACCAAGTTAAAGTGAGTGGAGGTTGATGCAGTAGGAGTGTTTTAAATTTGGATGTACCGGATATTTGTATAGAAAGTCGGAACAGCGACTGTTTATCCATTCAAGTTGGTCTGGGCACACTTTCGGTTAAAAGAACATTGGTGGCGCGGACGGTTATAACAATTACTTTAATGAAGGTTGCGATCTTGATATAAACACACGATCTCTAATGTAAGCACATATGTCAGTTTAAATGAAGTATCGCTTAATGTATATAATTTAATTCATACAGTAGACGAGAAAATCATCACGTACTAACTGGAATTTGCTGCAGACAGGGCTTGATGCAGACGTGCTCAAGTTCAAACTTTCGCGGCAAATTCTGGACAGTACGTGATGATTGTTTGAATCAAGTTTTCGTGTTTGAAGTAAACAACAATCCCATTGGACTTAACCAGTCCTCGAACAACAAAACAAAACTACCGCCAGTCGCAACGCACTGGCGCATTTCGACTTTTGGAAAGAATTGTTACCACAACACGCGCATTCAATTATTGTTTAACTGTATTCTCTATATAACTGTGTGGCAAAAGCTACAAACAGCTAATGTTCGTGACTGAATAGAAATTGTGAAGCCGACATTTCCAGTCACGTACAATGTATACAAGACTACTAAAGGTGAGAGTCGCATATCTCATTTTGCTTTCCATATATATGCAAACTCTGGACAGTACGTATTGACTTCCCAACAAGGACGAAACCGGTCTACTGGATGAATTGCATTTTCTACATTAAACACATTTTAGTTTATACTGACAAATTTATGTACATAATTGGTCAAGTGTTTACAAAATTTCGGTTGTCGGATAATTATACAATAGTCCAGACCGATTAATCTACCGTCAGAGAGAACTTGGACGCCGGTAATCTAAACGCATGGAAGAGTATTGTTCATACCGACAAAGATTACAAAATTAAACAAAATTTAAGATGTTGGGCATATTTGGCGGATACCAATGCTAATAGTAATGTTTTGTGAGAATTCATTGCAAACATAAACGCGATCAGAATTATTTGTAGAGAGAAGGCGTATAATATTGACAAATTTAATTGAGATATCAATTTTTCACTGAATATCGAATATAACATTGCGATCCATTGAGTCAAACGTGCGCATGACGTCTACAATGACGGCTGTTAGGGAACGGTGACAAACTCATCGCTATTCAAATTCTTTCCTCAAAAACAACATCAACATGTTTTAAATGAGTAAAAATGGGCTGCATTTAATACAACGGAAAATGTATAGGCTAAGTCAAAATTAAAAAGAAACTATGATGCGTCATGATAACTATCCATTTCACCATATCAGCTACGTAACAAAAGCAATCTGCTCCAATGTTACACACGAGATAAATTGTTGCGATCCAATCAAAGAAAATTCAATAATTATAACAATATCATACAAACACAATCTTCTGAAATAGGAGGCAATTCGGAAGACAGGTAGTGTTCGCTCACGTGAAATGGATTCTTTATGCGGATTCACTTAATGTTAACAATACTCGTTTAATATAGACGAGCCAATATTTCGGAACTCTTTAGTTAAGGCATTCAACTGTTCCGCTAACATACGTGCCAGTTCTTCTTTAAAAGATTTAAATAACCAGTTTTACTTGGCACACTTTTTTAATAATCCTTAGAAGTATAGGAGTTTTCTAATAAAAGCGCGTCCCGACTGCAAAATAAATCCATCAAAATTATGTAGTTAATATCAATGCCTGAGACCCGGTTGTTGCCTCCAACACTCCCCTGAGGCTTCAATATTTTGAGTCCTTTGCTTCTCTGGCATTAATATCAGCCCTAAACAGAACACTTTGAGCGACATCGCCCTCCAGGACTTTCTCTGCTACAGTCTACTCAATGTGAAAATAGACCGAATTGACACGCTCATTTTATTTGCAAACTGGCCAAGTGAAGCTAGCATATTTAGCGCAAAGTGGTCAAGAAATCTTGTTAGCTAACAACAACGGTAAGAATTAGAAACTTTGTACCGCCACAATCTCCTGCAGACGTGACAGAAAAAAAGAACCTAAGCATACTTTGCATTTTCAGCACTGAGATTTATTAAATCTAGAGTTCCATTAAAATACAGACAACGTTTCACGACAAGGCAAAAATACGAGTCACTATTATAAAAGTAATTATGTGCAACTTACTTAACAAAATACTGAATTGTGTAGCAACAATTAATGTAAACGTACCGCGCAAAATTAAATAAGAAATGAAAATATAACAGATGAACAAGAACTCTGCTAGCCTCACGTACAATTAACTTTTCCTCGGGAGCACTATCTGTTCGTTGACCTTGACTCACAAGATTGATTAGTTTGGCAGCTCCCTTTGCCATCTCCGACAGAACTGACAGCAGGACATCACGGCCATTATTGCGATTACTGAGAAAGTAAATGAGACGACTCTGGTTTGTTAGAAAAAATAGTAAAATTAAAGTAGAATTTTACAATTCAATATAAGCGGCAGTTGATTATGTTCTATAACAGATCTGGAGCCACAAATGAATTAGAAACAGACGAGGAAAATAAATGACTTAACACAAAGTTACAATCGCCTACATGTACTAACAGACTATCTTAAAATTAACATTTGAAATTGTGCAGCATTAAATAAAAAAATAAAATAGACCTACTAAGAATCTTTGCCAGTATTTATTGGTGTCACGCATTGATGCGCTTCGATATGCACGGTTCCAAACTGAATTTCAAACATTCATCGTTGTGCACATCCATAAGAAGTATGAAAACGCCAATCCGACCAAAAGCAGTGCCTTACCTAGCACTTTAGAGCACCAAATGCTTTCAATACTTACTTTGCAAACCAATTTGTAAAAAACGAGAGACGCGCAAATGGTCAGCTAAAAAGCCTGCCTAAATATACTGTTCACGATAGATACACAAGCCGCTCTAATGGATAATTGGAATTGCGGTAAAAGTACACAAGCACAATTATGATAGGACCCCGATATTCATAATATTGATCAGGAAGTCAGGCCGTAACGTACTACCGCTAATGAAGATAGAATTATAGAGTTATAAGGTTTGTAGTGATTGAATAGAAAACGAGGACTAGTGCAGAAGCCTAGCTAAGTATGATATAATGTTGTACCCACTGACCAGAAGACAACTATCCATATATATATATATATATATATATATATATATATATATATATATATATATTTATTTATTTATTAATTTATTATTTATTTATTTATTACGTCCATAACCTTCGAAAATTACACAGTATATTTCTAATTAGGAAGAAAAAACATTAATAACAAAGTGGATAATGGCCATTTATTTTAGAATACCAATCTACACTTTACAATTCTTCATTTATATACATCCCAGGTTTTCATATCATTACATGGGTGTCAGTTGGTCTGATTTTTTTGGTTCTACTTCTATTTCTTATGTGGGTCTGTGTGCGTGTAGATGTCAGTCTAGTTGTATTACTAATGATAACGTGACCTTATTTTTTCACAAATCGTTGACTTTTGTGCAGGAGCGGCACCCCTTTTTAATAATCTTCATTGAGACGCTGATTTATTCTGGTTTCGAGCCCCGTTTTTTATCTGCCGATGTACTGAACGCTGCAGGTACATTTAAATTTGTATACAGACAATGATGTTGACGACAAGGAGGCTGTCTTCTTCAAAAATTCGCATAAGTATTGATGTTATGAACAGAACTCTCACATTTATCAACGAGAACTGAACTTTAGTTACACGAATTACTTTTCTTTTGAAAATCGCAATTATAAGATCACCTCAACAAAAAATATTTAACGTTAATCTATGGGTTATTTTGGTTTCCTCCAGATTGGTCCTGATTTTTTACTTCGTTTCAAAATATATTCGATAAAACAGTCGAAATAGCCACTATTCCTCAAAGTTTTGAGAAGCAGATTTAGCTCTAATCCAATGTTCTTAGGTAAAAAAAACCGTGCGTATACGTGTGCTCAAATTGAGATTCTTTTCTAGGCCCTTGGTACGCTACGTAAATAATGAATATACTACCATGCCCAGCTTCATTTATTGTGAACCAACATTGAGATGGTACCTTCTCTTGCCCTCGTTACTCCTACCGCTAGAAATGACAGATATCCGTCTTTTCCATTTTCTAATGAAAACTTGATTACTTGGACAATCCAGTTTATGTGATGTATCAGTGCATTTGTATCTTCATTCATTCCAACGATCATGAAAGTATCGTCAACGTAGTGTACGTACGTATGGGCTCCATCGATAAATAGTTTTAACGCAATAGTTTCTAAATTATGCATATATCTTTGTTAAGATTGGTCCAAGATTACTACCCATATCTATTCCGTCAATTGTTCTGTAAAAGACACATTGGAATTAAAATTGTACGTTATATGTGCATAAAAAGAAGTTCCATCGTGCCGTCAACTTCCGTCAATGTTTCCGCTACAAATGATCACATTTAGCGAAATCCTAGTAAGTAGTGATTTCATATCTAGGAACAAGATTTTCCTCTTTATTGCCTATATATGTATATGTGGCGAAAGTTGCAAACAGTTAATGTTCGTGACTGCATAGAAATTGTGCATCCGACATTTCCAGTCAAGTTCAATGTATGCAAGACTGCTAGAGGTGAGAGCCGCATATCTAAATTTGATTTCCATATATATTCAATGCGGTTTGATCCTCGATAGTCAGTTTGCCGTCGTACTCTGATGATGATCATGGAAGGTCGAAACGCGTCAGTGCGTTGCGGCTGGCGGTAGTTTTGTTATGTTGTTCGACGACTGGTTAAATACAATGGGATTGGTGTTTACTTCAAGCTCGCAAACTTGATTTAAAGAATTGTTACCACCACCCGCGCAATCAATTATTGTTTAAATTGTATTGCCTATATATGTATATGTGGCGAAAGCTGCAAACAGTTAATGTTCGTGACTGCATAGAAATTGTGCAGCCGACATTTCCAGTCAAGTTCAATGTATGCGAGACTGCTAGAGGTGAGAGCCGAATATCTAAATTTGATTTCCATATATATTCAATGCGGTTTGATCCTCGATAGTCAGTTTGCCGTCGTACTCTGATGATGATCATGGAAGGTCGAAACGCGTCAGTGCGTTGCAGCTGGCGGTAGTTTTGTTATGCTGTTCGACGACTGGTTAAATACTAAGGGATTGTTGTTTACTTCAAGCTCGCAAACTTAATTTAAAGAATCGTTAACACCACCCACGCAATCAATTATTGCTAAAGATTTTCCTCTATTTAAAATCCAATTTGCCAAATTTTCTACAAATTTAAAGCTAGCTTGAACCACGTGTTTCACTCTTTTTTTCATTATAGGTTTTATAATTTGCTGATTTAAACCAGCTAATTTAATTGACCATACGTATTATTGAACTATCGTTTAATTGGTACAATTATATATATATATATATATATATATATATATATATATATACGATGGAAGTATAAACATATTAGTGCATACGATAGAAAATGCAGTCAGTCCACCAGACCAAATTTGAGTCTTTCCCTGACAACTTCTTAGTAGCAGGTCTGACTACAGTGTGTAAGAATAGAATAATTTTTTTTATTCGTATCATATTTAGAAAAGGACTCGTGTACCGCATTTCAATTTAGATTTTATAGAAATTATTATTGACCAGCTTTCGTCTCATTTTAATAAACGTTAATGTCATCCTCAGTAACAATTCAAATTTGTCAGATTTGATTTATCATTGAACAATAACTGACTGCACGAGTGTTGATGGCGATTCTCTGAATCGATATGGCGAGCTTCGGATATGCACCAAATTTACGGTATATAACCATAAGTACAAAATAGCAAAACTATCGTCATATACACATAATGATGTGTTTCGACCTTCCATGATCATTATCAAATCACGACGTCAAACTGACTAGTTTGGCACATATATATATATATATATATATATATATATATAATAATAAATAAATAATAAAATTAAACAATCATTGATTACGCGGGTGGTGATAACAATTCTTTAAATAAATTTTGCGATCATGAAGCAAACACCAATCACATTGTATTTAACCCGACTACATAGCAAAACTGCCGTCTGCCACACGCACCTACACTTTTCGATATTTCATAATCGCCAACAGCGAACGAGGGCAAACTGACTAAGGAGGATCAAACCGCAATGCATATACATTGAGGAAAAAATTAGATATTCGACCCTCACCTCTAGTAGTCTCGCATATATTGTACTCGACTGGAAATGTCGGCTGCACAATTTCTATGCAGTCACGAACATTAACGTTTTTCCAGCTTTCATCCACATATATATAGATAATACAATAAAACAGGCATTGATTGCGCGGTTGGTGGTAACAAATATTAAAATGAAGTTTACTAGCTCGTTGTAAACACCAATCACATGCTATTTAAACAGTTGTTGAACAAAATATTAAGACTACCGTCAGTCACGCATACTGACGCTTTTCGACCTTCCATGATCATCATCAGAGTATTACGGCACACTAACAAGCGAGAATCAAACCGCAATGCATCTATATGGAAAGAAGAATTAAAAATGCGGCTCTCTATTCTAGTAGTCTCGCATACATTGTACTCGACTGGAAATTTCGGCTGCACAATTTCTATGAAGTCACGAAAATTTATAGTTTTGCAACTTTCGCCACACACACACACACACACACATATATATATATATATATATATATATATATATATATATATAATGCTCTAAGTAAACAATCACTAATTGCACAGGTAGTGGTAAAAATTCTTTAAATCAAGTTTGCGAGCATGAAGTAAACACCAATCCTATTGTATTTAACCAGTTGGGCCACATAGGAAAATCATGTCTGTCACACGTACCGACACTTTTCGAACTTTCACAATCGCCAACATAGTACGATGGCAAACTGACTAGTGAGGACCAAACATTACATTTGTGGCTCTCACTTTTAGTCATCTCAATTAAACTGTACCTGACTGGAAATGTTGGCTGCACATTCTGTGCGAGCATTAGCATAACATTTATGCAGTTTTCGTCACATGTTTAAATCAATTTAAAAATGATTTATACTTCCAGTTTTATTGTAGAATTTTATTATATTTGGTAGTTGTTGGTACTGCCTAAACAATGCTTAACTCAGTGTATTAATTAACAGTACAACATTTAGGCTCATAATGTATAACATTTTAATAGTAATCATCGCTACCTCTTTGTATAGCCTTACTAAGAACAACTGAAGTCGTCCATCTAGCTTAACAAAAATGTTTTGGTACAAAATATTGATAAAAGCATAGGCTAACGTAGGTCTAAAACTATTCCTTGTGTGTTTGTATCATTTGCAGAAATGTAAATCACCGATAGCCTCAAATACTGTGAACATTAAATATACGAAAATCCTCTAAATCTAAATTGAAAATAAACCTAAAACAGCGCCTGGTCGAGCGCGAGTTTGCGTAAATACAAAGAAAACATGACCTCAACATGAATCTTACTACCGCTAACAAAAAACACCATTCACTGGCGTATAACCATAACATTCACAGTTATTTATTGACTATAAGTGAACTCTAGATCGCTTATTCACAGTTAGATGATCAGAACTATAAAATCTGAAAAAAATCACAACACCCTATTTTCAGAATTAAATTTAGCACTCACCTTGTCTTGAATAAGATGGACGGACTGTTTTTCGTCTATATAAACACTCCACATCCCACCTAGAAGAAGTAAAAGCATATTTAAAAAAACATAACTATGCTTCCAATAGGTAATCATTACTCAGTGCAGTAGCATTCAACCGAATTTATTCCGAGTGCTCATTTTTGCTAAATTCGCTTCTTTAACACAATATTAGAGGAAATATCGAATAACGGAATAGATATAACAAATAATGGTAAAATATCTCTGCAATGCCACTATTTGCATTGATAGGGTACTGTTGAAGAGTGGGAAATGCGCCCTCATTAATTAAGAGCTAATTAGAAGGCGGCAATATTCGTCAATAAATTGCAATACTATTGAATTACTAATAAATAAACAAATGTATAAACATATGTATAAAGAAACAAATTTGGGTATACACATAAATAGATTAATAAAATGTAAAATAGAATTGGCGATAGAAAAAAGTAACAAAATAGAAATAGCGAAAAGTAGAGGATAAATATTGATAAGTGGATATAAAACTCCAGAGTCGATAAAATGAAGCAATGCATAACATTTGTAAGACAATATATCAATAAATCCACTGGTTGGAGAGTTGTTATTTTCTTTAGCTCAGGAGCTCGTTTAACTGAATGGATCAGTATAAACAGCCGAAATTGTGCGACACATTTAAAGACGCCCACTAACATCAATGCCAAATAACTTAATCAAAGTTGCCTCTTCGTCGCACCTGCATATGCTCATACTGATTACAGAACAGATGACAGCAAGGACGCTTTCCACTCTAAGTTAAGAACGTTACTAAGTAAAAGAGGAAATTCAGGCGTAGTTTTGGTTATGGGTAACATAAATCTTCAAGTTTGGCACTTAAGCGACGCGATAAGTTATAGATAGCATGGGCGCATCCAGGACATTGGCTCGATTTGGCACATGGATGTCGACTCGGACCATGGCATCGAATCTGGATCAGTGGCGATCTTATTGCAGATTTCTATAAGATTGTCGCACATAACCTTCTTCTGTTAGATGGGCAGAGTTAACTGCGAAATGCGTTAATGTTTATGGTTCGATAAAGTGAAAAACACAGATAGACTGTATTTCTGATTTCGCAGTGCCTTAAATCTGACACGGTCATAAAATTGTGTAGATTTTGAAGCTGCCTTATTCTTTGTGTTACGTAGGTAAATATGTCGATCTAAACTAGATCCTTACCTATATAAATTTCTCTCTTTGAATATATTTTGGTAAAATTATTAATTTTATCATTACTAATACTTTTCATTTTTTACAATTAATTAATTATTTTTTAATGTGCTTTTCTTTTCTTATGGCTATATGGCAGTAAAGCATTAGCTAGGTTATTACGTAATTGCGTAGCTAGTAACAAATTAGTTCCCATAGGACAAGAAGAATATGACAAAGTCAGCGTTAACATTTCAGTTTCATGTGGAAACCCGTTAACTTCGCTTTTAACATAAAAAATATTTTCTATTAACTTGCAACAAGGTAACGGAATTTAAATAAATGTATTGCTTTCAACCATTAAGAAATATATAATTTATTTACATATTTTTCTTCATATATCGACAGAATAGACAATTCATGTAGACATGTTTCCTCCTTATTGAAAACTCATCAAGTGCTTGCCAGAAGTGCCGCGACTGTGACACGAAACAGGGCGCATTTTCATCAGTCTTGTAACTCCTACACTATGCTGCCCAAGCCTCGCATAACATGTAATTTTCATTTGAATATCCACTCATTTTTTCGTTAGTCGTTTATTGGTGAGTGACCAATAAGGACGAAACATATTTACCTGATTAAATGCATTTAATAACTTCGGCATTGTTAAGGGGATATTGACAAAATGTACATCATAAAACGCCTTCCGTTAGTTGATAATATGCAACTAAAAACGCTCAGACGTCCCTATGCCGTTAATTCAATGTTTAATTGTTGCAATCAACCTAGCCTTTTGTTTTATTTTACAAAAACAGAAAAAAGAACACATAAATACATGAATAGTTTAGATCTGAAACTACACGTCCGCATATTTATTAATTATATAAAGCTTTTTGGCCAGAAAATGACACATTTCTAATATAAGATGAATAATTTATAAATAAAATGGTGACAGGAAGAAGAGGATGATGTCGATAGAACTAGAGCAAGAAATAATAGAAAAACATGAGCGTGGCATACGAGTGGTTCAACTCGCAAAGATCTATGACCGTAATACATCGACAATTTGTACGATATTGAAGCAGAAGGATGCCATCAGGAGTGCTACACCAGCAAAAGGAGCCACAGTGCTTTCCAAATTAAGGTCAAATATCCACGAGGAAATGGAGAAGCTTCTGCGCGTGTGGGTGAGAGAAAAGGAGTTGGCAAAAGAAACACTGACGGAGACGGTAATATGCGAGAAGGCACGGAGTATTTATGCCGACTTAGTGAAGAAAGAAGCATCATATTTTGTTGTGTATTTGTTAATTATACATATTTGTTTGTTATTTAAAAACATATCTTTATTCATAATTTACAATGGGTTGGGGATTTTTCATAGGTCCTGAACGGATTAAGTCTAATTCAGTTATTTTAAATGGGAGAAATTCGTGTGAGTTACGAGCCGATTGACTTACAAGCTCGGTTCTGGAACGAATTAAACTAGTATCTCGAGGTACAACTGCAGATATTTCCTCCTCCTAGATTGTCTGCCAGCTATCTCCACAGATTATCTGGATTTGAGGCAACAGTGACCTATCTCTTGAAAGCTTCTGGTCTTGATTGCGCAGTGCGATCATCACATTTAATATATCCACAATTTTTTTTCGTGGCATGGTCGATTTGCACTCGCGGTTCCTCAATGATCCAAATGATCCTCATTTTCAAGTACGCGTTGAGCTCGGCTTCGTGATGGCTGAATGCTGATTTGTCCCCTCAGTCCGAAGACTTGCACACCATTCGCACTAACCAATGAAAATAGAAATTTCTATCTACTCTTGGTAGTATGACGCTTCGGTACCTAATTTCTAGCACCATATTCAGAATTCTAATAACGCATAGTACATTGTGCACATGACCAGATTTAAGCAAATGTAATAACCTCGTAATTGGAAATGAAGTTCATTCAGATCATTGAGGAACTGAGAGCGCAAATCGGCCACTCATGACAGAAAATCGTGGATACGTTAGACAGTGACCTATGTTGTTGTTATCAGCCAAGGTGGGCACTGCGCACTTCAGTTACTATCCATTCTCTAAATGTTTAGTTGCACAGTAAACCTTGATTTGGTTCTTTACGCAAAATAAGATGACTGTACCCGTTATGTACATGCATTATCTAGTAGAAACCAAGCGTTGCATAGTGTAGAATAGGCAATACATCCAGTAGACAAGTTTCATCTTTAATGGGAACTCATTACGTACTGTCCAGAATTTACCGCGAACAAGGCTCGAACTTTGGCACTTCTGCTTTCTAAACTTGTGCTCTAACCACCTAGTCACCTTGGCGCATTCTAAACACAATTTGTAGTTATATACTAGCTAATGTTACATGGTTAGACCTTCCTTTAGATGGAGCTTCTTTGGCATCAGTACGTGATGAGTTCCCAATAAGGACAAAATCGGTCTACTGGATGAATTAAACGAACTTTGGTTGCGCGGGCGGAGATGACAATTGTTATAATCAAGGTATCGATCTCGAGATAAAACACCTAACCCATTTATTACTTAATTATGTCAGTATAAACTAAGAATTTTATAGTGTAGAAAAGGCAATTCATTCAGTAGACCGGTTTCATCCTTTTTGGGAACTCATCACGAACTGGCCAGAATTTGCCGCGTACAGGGCTCGAACCTGAGCACGAGATTCTGAAGCAGACTTGCTCAGTTTCGAACCCTATCCGCGGCAAATTCTGGTCAATACATGATGACTTCCCAATAAGAACGAAACCGGTCTACTGGATGAATTGCCTTTTCTACACTATACAATTTTTAGTTTATATTGGAAAATGTATGTACATAAAGGGTCAGATGTTTATATCAATAACGCAACCTTGATTAAAGTAATTTCTTTCACTGCCCGCGCAACCAACATTCATTTCATTTTATTTGGTGGATGTCTCCCGAAAATGCTGAGAAAAGTTGCAACTGCGTTGCGCCATTCGTCAGGCCGGACATTACTATGGGGCTCTTGTCCAATAAAACGTAATCAAAATTATTTTTCCTAAATTGTGAATTATATTCTTCAATATCAATATTACTTACCCAGATGAGCATCTATTATGACATCAGGTGCAAACACAATCCAAGTAGGTGAGTCTGAGCGGAAAAATTCCGTTTTTGCAATAGAAATGACGGTTAAGAAAAACTATCGCACGTGAGCAAGATAAATATAAATGGACACAGATTCTATATTCAGAGATCGTAACACTTATAAAGAAATTTTCAATTATTAATATAAATCTTGCAACTTTTTACCTTGAGCACAGTCAATAAGTTCCAACGTAAAAAAGCCAAATTAATATAGGATATTTTGATTAGTGGTGACAAAACTCGAGTGAACTTCACAGTGTGCTAAATTTTATCTTAGAAGTAAAAAATGAGTTTCAAGTCCAAAGAGAATCCACACAATAATTTGCGCGTGGCAGTGCACTAGTGACATATATAAGATAAAATGTTGAGGTAATCACATCAGGTGTTATGCGGGGCTAGGTCTGCCAATTGAGAAGGGGATAATAACAAGGTGCCACTTAACTTCTCTATTCAGAGAAGAGAATACTCAAAGCTACTTCATAATGCTATAATATTATTTTAAATAAAAAGGGGATTTGCTATACACTATCCGTAGGTAAAATAAACTTTAGTATTATCGCAGTATTATCGCAACTGTTACGAATACCGAAAGGTGCACTATCAGGTCATTTAACGTGGTTTGCTCTACGACAGCACATACCAATTATGCCTTATATTTCAGTAAATATTGAGAATACACAAAACGTAAACGTTCACTATAACCTTACGTATGAAGTTGAATTCACCATATTGCCGAACTGATGGCGGGCAGGTATTAGTCAATCAGGCTCGTCCTATAACCTAGAACCTCACTAGCATAGTACGAGTGCAAGTCTGTCATTGAGTTTAAAATTGATGCTACTGTGAAACTGAGAGGAGATGAACTGAGCCGCTCATTATGCCAGCTTTTCATTTTCCAAAGTTAGAACCACAGTAAATATATATATATATATATATATATATATATATATATATATATATATATATATATATATATCTAATTAGGAAGAAAAAACACATTAATAACAAAGTGGATAAAGGCCATTTATTTAGTGAATACTATTTATTCGTAAATAATTATTTATTTATGAAGCTCTTTATATAAAACACCAAGCACCTGACCTAAATATTCAAAAGTTTCATCAACATGATAATCTTATCGACTGGCCAAGAATAACGAAATTCAACAACAATTTACTAGTATCCAGGCAAGACCGAACAGGCCCTCGACTAGAATCAACAATCATTCAATCGGATTGTCAACAAACTGAAGAGGAAATAACAGAGGCGCATGTGGTGACAGAAGTTTCCAAACAATATGAGCGTTCAACACTGCAATTCACACTGGCGCTGTTACCATGTGCAAAACACAAATTTGCGTAACAATGTTAAACGATAAACTACACTGGGAAAAATATCACTCGTACATGTAACAGCGAACAACGCACACAAATGGTTAATTCTTAAGCCATCAAAACAATAATGACCAGATCTCAGACATCACTTTGCGATACAGCGATAATGACCTTTACATGCAAACAGGCACACACACAAACACAAACGCATACACACTTACCAATCAGCCAAAACAAGAAATAGAATTAAAAGCGAGTCAGATTTGTTACCACTAGCATAATCAATTGAAAACTCAGAATGTATATAAATGAATGATTGTAGAGCGATGTTTAGTATTCACGAAATAAATGGCTTTTATCCACTTTGTTATTAATGTGTAATTTCTTCCTAATTAGAAATATATTGTGTAATATTCTAAGGCAATGGACATAATAAAGATATATATATAGATATATATATATATATATATATATATATATATGAATGTCATTTATGTTAACAAATTTGCCTTTACCAGCAATTAAAAAACGTCCGCTAATGTTGATCACGAATATTATTTATCAATGTGCATGTTATTGATCGAACTACCTAGGCCGACCGACTAGACAGTTCATAACCAGAACGAAAGAACATTGCACCCTAAAAGTATGTCTCAAAATAAATGGTGAATACACGTCTGAAATTGCGCAACATATCTCAGCAGCCTCGCATGTATGTTTTCCAAACGTGGCATTTAAGATAATTACCAAATACAATAATAGAAATGAGTAAACCGCATATAAAGCTCGGTGGATCAGAAACTGCAGCTTGATATATGAAAGCAGCAAAAGCATGTTAGGGCATTGAGCCTCAACTGGATGTGACTCACATAGCTAATTGGATGTTCTCTTATTTCACACTCACCACATTTGAATATTCTGTTTTTGTTCATTTTATATATATATATATATATATATATATATATATATATATATACATGTTTTCATTTGTAGATACTGGAAGAGAAACTTCATCCAGTAGGCTGATTTTTTTTTATTAACACTCATAAAGTACTTGTCGGAGTTTCAGCAACTGGAGCTTAAAATACGGCACATTTTCTGTAGTCTTCCAACTGATGCACTGCGCTATCTATGCCTCGCATTATCTCAATTCTATTTATATTCAAACATGATTTATTCATGCTTTTATTAAGGCGGTGCCTATATGGAACACTTTCGATAGAAATATGTAACTGACCGCAGCCGATCAGACATTATAAAACATGCACCATGATATATATATATATATATATATATATATATATATATATATATATAATTTTTGCATAATATGAACAGACGGACATTCAATAAACTGTTTACAGAGAAAAAACGGTAAAGCACAAATAATGTTTAATTAACGGTTATATCTATAGAACAGAGACAAAAACTATACGTAATATAAATATAGAATAATTTTACGTGGGACCAAAGGCAACATTAATTTGCGTCAATTGTATTCACACGTTTTAGAAACTTTACAACAGTCGTTCGCATACGCATTATAAAATTATAATATTTACTTACTAAACGATGTAAATTTTGTTTTTAAAAAGGATACAAAGAAGCAGGTCCATATCACTATCGATGTCTACATTTAAATGTGGTATAACTAAAAGAAAATTTTTACAAAAATATAAAATTTCAATGCATAAAAAGTGATGACACAACATATAGGATTCATGCAATACGATACCAATAAAAAATTAAAAAGAATTTAAAACTTATGGTATTATTCAAAGGAGGTTGAGATTGGAAAGTTATACATTATTTATTGCGGAAGTCATTAATAGTTCTCAGCCTGTTATGTTAAATGCCATCCCTAAAAGCAATCTAAGACACGCATTTCATCTCGCGTGTTTTCCAAAAAAATTTAATGCTTAAATACTTATATATTTAAATGAACATTTGGTTGCGCGGGCGGTGATAACAATTACTATAATCAAGGTTACGATCTTGATATAAACACCTGACACATTAATTACATACATATGTCAGTATAAACTAAGAATTATATAGTGTAGAAAAGACAATTCATCCAGTAGACCGGTTTCGTCCTTATTTGGAACTCATCACGTACTGGCCAGAATTTTCCGCGGACAGGGCTCGAACCTGGGCATGTCTGCTTCGGAATCTGGTGCTCTAACCACTGAGCCATCCTGCCGCATACTGCAAACAATTTGCAGTTATATACTAACTAATATAACTTGGTTATTCTTTTATACTTTATGTGGAGCTCAAATGGCATCTATTTAGACCCAAAGTTCCAACTGACCATTCCCAATCTGTCATTACTGAACAGCCACCAAACTACATGGGGAAGTGGTATTGAAACGAACATCTATATAACTAAACGAACATTAGTTGCGCGGGCGGTGATAACAATTACTATAATCAAGGTTGCGATCTTTACATAAGCACCTGACCCATTAATTACTTACATCTGTCAGTATAAACTAAGAATTGTATAGTGAAGATAAGGAAATTCGTCCTTATTAGGATACTCATCACACACTCACGCACTGACGAATTTTTGCACATAATGGGTAAAGCCACCATTTTTTGTGTAAATATTCTTAACTAAACCACTTCCCATGTAGTGTGGTGTCTATTCAATCATGACAGATTGTGGACGGTTAGTTGGGATTTTGGACCTAAATAAATGCCATATTAACTCCACCTAAAAGAAAAAAGGCAAACCCAGTAACATCAGTTAGTATATAACAGAAAATTGTGTAGCGTGCGGCAGGGTGGCCCTTTGATTAGTGCACCACATTCCGAAGCAGACGTGTCCAGTTTAGAGCCCTGTCCGCGGCAAATTCGGGAAAGTACGTGATGAGTTCCCAATAAGGACGAAACCGCTCTACTGGATGAATTGCATTTTTTACACTATACCGTTCCTAGTCTATACTAACAAATGTATGTTATTTAATGGGTCAGGTGTTTATATCAGGATCGAAACCTTGATTAATAGCAATTAAATTCCATTGTCCGTAACGTTATAAATATCTAACTTGGCAGTCAAGAGTCTATCAATTGTTTAAATGTTTTGTTTCAGTTTAAACGATTTCAATTGCCTTAATCTTTACTTGACTGTACAAAAGAAGTAAAATTTGCATTATGATAGATAGGCTCACTTTTATGATAGTTTTCTATTTTTTAATAGTTGGTGAAAGTTTAAGTATGATTTTAAGATCGCAACCTTGACTATATTAACATAAATACCTTTGATACTGTTTTTGGCGGAGAACTAATATATATGCGATTGTGTATGAGATGTTGTGCACCTATTAACTTTCTATTCTTAGTAGGGCAGAGTCACTTTCGAGGTTTGGTTTTGTTTATGATGTGGTACAGTAAAAACCACAAGGAAGCTGTATTGCCGATGTTGTCTTGCTTTAATGCTGACTCGGCTATAGTGGTGTTGTATAGAAGTTTAGTTTACCTCACTTCTGTGTGCTATCTAGATAAATAAACTAATGGTAACTTGGTTTTCTCTGTCATAAACCACTTAAAATTTATGCACCTAAATTATTATTTATAAGAAGTTTCTTGTTTATTTTATGCTATTTTTATGGTTATATGACAGTGAAACATTAGTCACTTCTGGTTTTTGTACGATGATGACGATCGTCTCTGCTAGCAAAATCCAGTATTAACGATTTTTTTAAAATTATACAGTGATTTGAAACAACACAATTGTCATTTTAAGGCACGTTTCTGTACAAAAATTTGGCTTTTCTTTAGATTATATTTGCGAGTTTGTAATATACACCAGTCACAAAATATCGCACCAGTAGAACTACCGTTAGTCAAACATACTGAAGCATTTCAAACTTCCATTATCATCCAATTAAATATATAACATTTAGATGCTGGCTTTGGCGGAAATCTAATACATATGCAATTTTATATTAGGTGTTGCGCACCTAGTAACAAATTTGTTCAAATTTGATCACAAGTATAAACCAATAACAGCATTGTGGCAATAGCCACCTTTAAGACAAATAATGAGCAAAAGGTCTTATCTAGGGCAAACATTATTTCAATAGAAATTCCTCGCAGAAGCGCCCGGATAAGAAGTAAGCAGGCAGTACAATGAGAAAGCAGACGTTGAGCTGATGTGCACATATATTAATTAATGTGTAAATTTGTTTTATTAAATAGATTATTGTTGTGCGTGCAAAATTCTATATATAATTGAGTAAAAATAAAGCATTTATGGCACAATTAAATATGTCTTCTGATGGGGTCGAAACGTTGATTCAGGCACTGGCGTCTCAAATGAAGAATTTAACGGACGAGTTAGGCATAATTAAGGCTCGTCTAGACGACACGTTAATAATAAATACAAACGACATCCAAGTTCGTGGAACATCAAACATAGGTGGACACAACAATGGCGACCGCGACGAAGAGGAATCAGGAGTTAATATGCCAGCGTTTTCAGCCGAATCGACGAGTTATGTCAGACCGTCATCAGAGTTTAAGCCGATGTTGGCACCACTAGATGTGGATAGGCCACAGTTGTGGTTCGAAAAATTTGAAGCATCAGTGCGAGCCCAAGAATTTACATTGGAAGCACCTATTGTGCGTGTAGCTGTACAGGAATTAGTAAACCGGACAGTAGCTGTCCAATTGGAATTACCAGTTGACCTCACATATGAAGAATACAAAAGACGCGTATTGGATCATTTCCGGGCCAGGCCTCAAGAAGTTTTCTCAGAATTATACAGCCTGACACCATTAAAGGGTGAGATGCCCATGGATACCATGGCACGTATCAAGAGGTGGTTCTCGAAGCTTACCGAGTCTTTACCAGGCTTGCAACCACATGAGGCCATCATGTTCATGCTGCTGGAACCTACTAGATACGGAGAAATATCCAGCAGCCCAGGAGGCCTTGAAGAGAGACTTCAGGCTCTTCAAAGCTCAGCCATAATGACAAATAAGATGGCAGCGGCATCTCCACGCATGGGTACAGTTACAACATCTGAGAGGAACGACATACCGTATTGGAATTCTTCGCGTCATAATAAGCAGTTCCGCGACAGAAGGCAACAGCCAGTAGCTTGGAAGCAAAGTCAGTATATAAGGACTCCGGCTCCGACGAATACGGCGTATAAGCGGCAACAAAACCCATGTACTGCCCCTCGAGAACGACCAGTGCAGTAGGGTAACAGGGTGAACAATCTCACAAATAATGGAGGCAGAGAACAAGGCACAAAAATTAATCCTTTGGTGGCTCCGACGGGTAGATCGAAGGAAGACCAGCAGAACAAACAAAAAAGTGGTCCGAACCAGATGGCTTGTGAAGAAAAGGAAGTGTGGGAAACACTGCCAAATGTAAGAATTTCATTAAAGTTAAATTTTTAGAACTCTTCAACGGACAGCCAGTAATAATGCAATTGGATACTGGAGCGGATGTGTCGGTACTACCATTGACTTGGCCATTGAACAATATAAAACCTACGAAAGCAAGTTTATGTCAGGCATCGGGCGCATCGATGGTGGCTGTGGGCGAGTGGGACACAAAGTTGTTAATAAATGAAAAGGTCTATCATATGTCTTTTGTTGTTTCGAATACGCAGACGCCCTTATTGGGACTTGATTTCATTAGAAAATGGGTTAAGACGATAGACTGTCAAAATAAACGGGTATACCTATCGCGGCCGGAAGGAATAAGATCAATAAAGTCTATAGGTAACCATAAGATTCAAGAGGAGACCAGTTGTCTGCCTGAGTGGTGGAAGAATCTTCAAAACCAATATAACAGTATATTCCAACTGCCTGATTGTAGCGAGCGTCCAGGGCCGACGGTCGACCAGTTTAAGTTATGGTTAGAACTAAATGATGGTTACGAACCACCAAAAGTATATGGTGCCCTCCCAAGAAATTAGAAGCAGCGACTCGAGCAACCCAAGAAATGATAGAAGCCGGCGTTCTTGAACCGTCAACATCTGTTTTTCGTGCTCCAATGGTTTATGTTACGAAAAAGGATGGTTCGCTCCGACCAGCGGCTGATTTTAGGCAATTGAACTCAGTAACTAAACCGGACCCGTATCCCATGCCGGCTCTGCGTGATCTGTTCTTACAGCTAGCGGGAGGCAAATGGTTTGCCGTGCTTGATCTTAAACAGGGATTTTGGCAAATAGGCGTGCGGCCCGAAGACCGATGGAAGTTAGCGGTACAAGTACCCCAAGGTCATTTCCAATTCACCCGGGTACCATTTGGCCTTAAAAACGCTCCGAAAGTGTTCCCAAAGAATGATGGACTCGTTCGTGTCTGACTTAACGTGTACAACAGCTTACGTAGACGATGTTATTATATGGGCCACTACTGAACACGAATTACGTGTGAGGCTGCAGAAGATGTTGGCCAAAGCTGTAGAATGGCGATTACATTTTAATCCAGAAAAGGTACAGATAGGTCAAGAAGTGCGGTTCTTGGGGCACTTAGTCTCAGCGGACGGATGCATGCCGTTAGATTCGAATGTACAACCTATCAGGGATTATCCGGTGCCTACTACTAGAAAACAATTGCGCCGGTTTATTGGTATGGTGAATTTCTATAGACCATACCTCGCAGGGATGGCGGTTACACAACAGCCCTTATCTCAGTTAACTAGTGCCAAGATACCATTTCGTTGGACGGAGGAGGCTCAACAAGCGTTTGTACTATGCAAGCAGAAATTAATAGAGGCAACTATTTTGACTTTCCCGGTAGGTAATATGTCAATTGTTACAGACGCGTCAGATATTGGTATAGGAGCGGTGTTACAAGCTGACGGACGTCCTGCGCAATATATAAGTCGCACACTCACTAAGGCGGAACAGAACTATACAGTCACAGAAAAAGAATTACTTGCCGTACAATGGGCGCTACGGAAGTTTAGATATTTTGTCATAGGGGGACACGTGGACGTCTTTACCGACCACAAAGCGCTAGTGCATTGGAGATCACTAGGTATTGAGAAGAAACGAGTACATCGAGCCATTGAAGAACTAGAAGAGTACGATATATCAATTCATCATAGAGCAGGAATCGAGAATGCGGCGGCCGATGCGCTCAGCAGAATTTCCGCTGTTCGGGTTTCGCCGCTTATAAAGGTCTCTAACAGGGAAGAGATGCTACATGTCAGGAAATAGTCAATCAGTTAAAAAACGGCACAGTGGTGTTGGCACCATATAAAACGTTGAGTCTACAGAACGGCCTGTTGGTGCGGAAAGAAGGACAAACAGTGCAATGGTTTGTGCCAGAATCTATAAGAACAGAATTAATGGCCTTTTGGCATGAAACATTGGGACATCCCGGCGCTGGGCGGCTCATTGAGACATTGCAATCACGATTGTATTGGCCTGGTATGTCCAAAGAAATTCGTAGCTATTGTCAACAGTGCACTACATGCCAACGTTGTAAACCACAAAAACGAGAAAAGGTCACTCCGATTGCTTTCAATGCTACTGCACGGAACGAGTTTCTGCATATCGACCTGGTAGGTCCACTGCCAGTAGCTCGCGGTGGCGTGTCCTATGTGTTTTCCATGGTCGATAAGTTTACCCGATGGGTCGAGTTTGTACCACTGAAGAAGATCACAACAGAAAAGATTATAACGTGCTTAGAAGAGCGATGGCTCAGTCGATTCGGTACCCCACAAGTTATTGTCACCGATCAAGGCGCACAGTTTGAGTCGAAAGAATTTAATCAGTGGTGCAAAGACCTTGACATAAAGCATTCCCGCACAGCCACTTATCACCCGCAAACCAATGCAACAGCTGAGCGCGCACATAGGACGATGAAAGAGGTACTGCGATGTTGGTGCCACGAAAGCCCGGGAACGTGGAGAGACAAATTACATTTGGTTGAGCGGGCCATGCGCTTTACAGTCTCAACAGCGACAGGTTTCGCTCCAACGACCATGGTCTATGGAGGACACATAAGACTGCCAGGTGAACCTGTAATCCAAGGGTCCCATGAGCGCTGCACCATAGCGGATATTCAGGAACGACTAAAACAGTTAACTGAATATGTAGGCGCAACACAGCGACAAAGCTATGCAAGGCAACCGACACGCACTCGCCTGAAGGTCGGCGATTATGTCATGGTAGCGAGGGTCGAGCCCATGGCACTGCAGGCTGTCAATGATGGGCCGTATCGCGTGGAGAGGGTGGACGCCGAGCACAATACTGTTTTTGTTAGCCTGCCCGATGGACCACGAGCTGTGGCACTGGATCGTTTAAGCAGAGTGCGAAAGCCGATTCCTGAGGGGGGGAAGATGTGGCAATAGCCACCTTTGAGACAAATAATGAGCAAAAGGTCTTATCTAGGGCAGACATTATTTCAACAGAAATTCCTCGCAGAAGCGCCCGGATAAGAAGTAAGCAGGCAGCACAATGAGAAAGCAGACGTTGAGCTGATGTGCACATATATTAATTAATGTGTAAATTTGTTTTTATTAAATAGATTATTGTTGTGCGTGCAAAATTCTATATATAATTGAGTAAAATAAAGCATTTATGGCACAATTAAATATGTCTTCTGATGGGAGGTCGAAACGTTGATTCAGGCACTGGCGTCTCAAATGAAGAATTTAACGGACGAGTTAGGCATAGTGGGCTCATTAGACGGACACGTTAATAATAAATACAAACGACATCCAAGTTCGTGGAACATCAAACATAGGTGGACACAACAAGCATGAACGAAAATTATAATCTCGTATACATTCGTTTATTGCTTACTGGCGACAAATCAGTACGAGACGGTATTACGCTCTAAACCTACTATATATTTTGTGAGGAATTTTGGAGAATTGGATGCAACAGTCTCCTAAATAAATGTGTAAACCTGCAGTAGTGAAGCTAACTTCATATAAAGTCTTCCTTAATGCGACTTCAAAGCTATCTCAATATATATAATATATATACCGAGTGTGAAAAGGGTACGAACACTACGGTTACTGTGTCAGTATCCGATACAAACATTGTGGTACCGAAAAGGTACATGGTACAAAAACTATGGCTGCCAAGTCGCTACATGATACCAACACGATACATTTCAAAGTATGCCAGCAACTATTTCTGAACACCTGTTATTCCAGCAAATCTATACACTCTGGCCTTGATCGACATCATTTATCACTTGTTGCGAGAATCATAACATCATTCAATTAAATATTGTTATAGTGAGATAATGTTTGTCGCGGAAAAGTAATATATGTTTAGTTATGTATTAGGCGTTGCGCACCCCGTAACAAATTAGTTCAAATATGACCAGAAGGATAAACCAAATTCAGAATGACCAAGGAGTATAATTTCATGTCCATGTGTTTCAAATTTACTGGTAACTCATTAGTAGGAGCTTGTTTTGCGCCTTATACCTACCATATATTTTGTTAAGATATTTGGGACAACTGGACGGTACAATTTCCTATACGGATGTGTATTCAAGCCGCAATTTAACTTCAGAGCCAATTCTTATACATTTTGTTCATACTGACAATGGCATTTACTTCTGGTCCTATTTGAACTGATTTGTTACTAGGAGTACACTAGCTAATGTGCAATTGCACATATATTAGTTCTTCACCACAAAGTATTTATAACACGTATATATTTAATTGAGCGATATTGAGACTACCACGAAATGTGATAACTAGTGTCGATCAGTGCCAGACTGTATGGATTTGCTGAAAAATTTGTATTATTTAGCCCACTTCGAAATCTATTGGGTTAGAACCACTTAGAGGTTTGGCAATTTGAAAGTCATTGTGTTGGTACAATTTACAGGCTCGGAATACATTATATATATTGAGTTGGCATTAAAGTCGCAATACTGAAGGATTTATATGAAGTTAGCTTCACTACTGCAGGTTTACAAATTCGTATAGGAGATTGTATCGTCCAATTTTCCCACATTCCTCACCCAAATATATAGTGGGTATAGGAAGTAATACCGGTTCCTACTGATGAGTCGCCAGTAAGCACGAAAGGAATGTGCACATGAGAGTATACCTTCCGTTTATGCTGACTTTGGTTTATCCGTGTGGTCATATTTGAATGAATTTGTTTCTAGGTGCGCAACACCTAATACACAATTGCAAATATATTAGGTCTCCTCAATAAAGAATATATAAATAAAATATATCTTGACCCTTTGCAATAAGTCAAATTGGATAAACACACGCTCGGTGTGAAGCAGAAAAATGGCTGCAACGCGTCAATTAGCGGCGAATATGGTATATCTATGTGCATACATGCATGCGTGAATACAATCAGACACTCTATGCTTACCTTTCGTGGAAAGTTTGACAGGTCTGATTGATTGAGGTTTGAGAGTTGGTTTATGGTAGACAACGCATCCGCTTGCTAATCCTGGCATAGCAATATCAAAAACAAATGTTTCCTGCAAAATTAAAAGAACTTATTTTAAATATACAAGTTAAAAAATAAATTGGAACACAATCTGCACGTAGGTTAGAGAAAAATATATTAGTGTCACATTTTCATAGAGAAACGTAAAATTCATTTTAACTCACAATTTAAATAAATCAGCAATAAAAGAAAGTGTAACTAATAAGTAAAACATCAAAAATTCAAAGACAAGATTATGCTCACAAATGGAAAAATCCACAACACTTTGGGCTCACATAGGTCGTGGAACTTGAAGATAGCAAAATCAAGGATTTCTCACAAAACTAATCAAGGTTTGACATACTCGGTAGGTTCCATCTCTGTATACATACCGAAACAAAGATCTACAACTTTCGCACGATGGCTACCAGAAGCCACCCTATGCATATATATATATATATATATATATATATATATATATATATATATATAAGAACAAAACAACGTACTCCATGGAATAACATTTATTAATAAATCTTATTTCTACCAGTATCTACAGCCATTGTTCTGGATTCGTTAGCATATTCGTTCATCCATTCCCAGTGTAAATGTGTTGTAACCAATCTCCTCTTCGTTATGCTGGCCTTTGCTTTACGCAATTTAGACCACTCGTTTTGCGTAACGTCATTTGGTGTGTCATCGCTTTCATTGTAATTGCGTCCGTAATTGATGTATGTGTCGTATATTGCGAAGCGTTGGCTATTTTTAAAGGCATGTCGGTTATGTCTTTGTTCCAGTCCAATTTAATTTCTTTTTGAATTATTTTCTGCACGTTTAAGCAGGGCTTCAGCTTATTAATTGCAATAGCTTCAAAAGCCAGAAGCATTTTCTCTGTTTTTGCCTTGTAGAGAACTGAAAAAATGTTACTACTAACAGCATGACCTGTGAGTAGTACATGTTCGCAAATTGCTGATTTTTGTGCAGGAGCTGCACCCCTCTTTAATAGTTTTTGAGGGAGATGCTGATTTATTCTAGTTTCGAGCCTCTTTTTTGATCTGCCGCTCAGTACATCGGCACGATTTACCGACCTACGAGTGCTATCAATTGCCCAGCACAAGATAAAGGCGGAGAAAGTAAACTAATTCAATGTTTAGGCGTGCACAAGATAATACCAAAAGAGGTTAAACTGAATTTCAATAGAAACATAGGTAGCAATGCTTTACAAGTAAATGTCGTATCTCCAAAATTGGAATAAAAAAATAATGTTCGTATAGACATTGTGCAGCCGACATTTTCAGTTAAGCACAATTTATGCGAGACTACTAGAGGTGTGAATCACATATCTAACTTTGCTTTTCATGCTTATGAATTGCGGTTTATTCCTCACTAGCCAGTTTTACACCGTATTCTGACGATGATCATGGAAGGTCGAAACGAAGATAATGAGCATATATATATGACGTGAAAAATCATAAATGCATATGCCACTCCTAATTGTATCACATACAATGATGTCAATTAGAAAATCAACTGTAAAATTCCTATGCAGCCACAAAAATATTGCTTTCATTTTTTCGCCACACTTATATAGGTAATTTGATTAAGCCGTCGTTGCACAGATGGTGATGAAAATTATTAAAATCTAGTTTGTGGAAGTAAGATAACAACAATCTTCAACCAATCAAAAGTTCAACATAGCCATGATGGGATGAAGATAAAAGGTATTCTTCTTCAACTAAAAATACAAATAAGCATCCATGCCTAATATTCTTTGTTACAATAAATTAAAATACGCGTTCGTGCGCATAGGCCTAAATTAAGCTGTTGAACAACAAATGTGAACTAACGAAATGTTTACCTTTCGATCTTGATGATGAACCAGAACCAAGTTATCGACAATGTTCAACGCAATTTTCCCCTTATCTTCAATTAATAGAACATCTGTCTTTTTTGCAGGTGAATCACTAAAAAGTACAAATTAAGTTCGAATTATGACAGACAAAAAGATTAAAATTAAACAAAACAATGAAAATTAGCATAAATCTGCAAGTAAATATGGCTACTTTAAAAAATCTGATCTGGCTCGCCATTTATCAAAAACTGGCGATAATAGTAACTGGGGTGAAATCAAACCGAAGCACTTTTCCCACGTAAACGATTAACAAGATTATAAATAAAATAGTTTAAAATAAAATCAAGAGATATAAAGAATGACCCATCGGTTGAAATATCATTAATTCTAATAATTAATACAGTAGTGACAAATACGTCATACGTAGAAGCTATAATTAGCAAATGACATAAAATTAGTAAACAAAAAGTTCATATCTAAGACTTAGATACTGCCACTGTAGTTTAAATGACGTTTATATCATCTTAGCTTCAATGGTTGTTATACGCAATTATACATAAACTTTGAAACTATTGATGATAAGCTTGGCTTTGCTATCCTCCTTTCCGACTATTTAAAATTATCACAATTGCCAAAATTAATCAATAAAAAGGAACACACAGATTATACAAGTAACCCTTTCATTTAGAAACATACATTTTTATAAACAACGTAATTAAGGTTAGTGACTATTTTGACAAAATTTCATCATCATCATCATCATCATCATCATCATCATCATCATCATCAAGCATAACTATGCAAAACCAATATTAACTAATGTTTCACTGCCATATAAGAAGAGAAACAAAAAAGAAGAAAATTATTATAACGACAAATAATAATTTAGGCACACAAATTATTAGTGAGATTTACGAGAGAGAGAGAGAGTGCAACTATTTACTATGAGTATATTTATCCAGATAACACACAAAAATAAGGAAAACTAAACAAATAAACAGCATAATTATGGCCAATCAGCATTAAGGCAAGGTAACATCGGCAAAAGAGCTTTCTTGTGACTTTCACTGCATCACGTCCTAAACAAAACCAAACCTTGCAGTTTACTCTGCCCAACAGGGAAAAGAAAATTACAAAGATGATTCAACTATAAATCTGAGCTCGAGTCGATGCCATCTCCCGCAGGGTTTTCAACCAAGAGCTATGACGTACACGTGGACCCCTAATTTGATGTTGTTTACTTTAACTGTTTCTGCCTTGTCAAAATCTGTCCACCATGTTTCTTACGCCAATCTGGCGTGCTCTACTGAACAATCGTATCGAGGGCAAACGCAAAACGTGACCGAGTCAACGTAGTTTACGAAGCCTTATTTATTTTTCTAACGAGGAGTACCTGTTAGCCGATCGAAAAATACGTCAGTGTCGGTTATTCGTTGTGCTATGCTTCTCAAGTCAAGGCAATCGAATGCCTGTAAGCGTCTAAAATCATCAATTCTAAGAGGCCAAGTCTCACTAGCGTATAATAAAACTGTACGTACTCACGCATTGTAAACACGAACTTTAAGACAGATTGAAATAGTCGCGTTTAAACATAAACAGCCAAGGCTCGAGAAAGTTAATCTAGGTTTCGCGATTTTCATACTCACCTCGAATTACGATTACCATTTTTTTTTAAAAATAGGAATGGTGGTCAACTCATTTTAAGTAAGTGATACGTTTTTTTTATTCCATATAGTACGAAAGCGTTTAGTCAACGCTCCAGAAATTATATTGAAACCATCCTTAAATAAGCCCTGAAGCAAATCATCAGGACCTGCAACTTTGCGACGTTTAAGAGGTAAGATTGCATCCCGTATTCGCTAGTTCTTTGAAATTGAAATTCCACAATGCTGATACCGACATGCTTTCGGAAAAGGGAACTGGTGGAGATACCCTGAACAAATTATCTTTGAAGTGTTCAGCCCACCTATAAATTCTGCATATTTTATCGGTTACTAGATGGTTGTTACTATTAGTTATAATTTCGCAAACTTTATTATTCTCGGAACGTTTGCGCGGATATGTTGCCCTAAACAGATGCTATTATCTGATGCGAATGCTTCTGTGATCTTTTCAGCCATTTTGGTCAAAACAGGATTCGAGATAGACTTTTAAACATTTCTAATATTATTATTAACCGAGCCAGGTGGAATTTGACGCATTGTTCCGAGTATCTCCATGATTATTTCTACGGGGGCCTACAATGCTACACACAGTAGTACATGCATCGTGCATATTGGAACTTACCTTAATCCAATGTAAATTCGAATTTTAGCCATCTAAACTGTTTAGCTTCGACTTTAGAACATCTACATTTTTTTCGAAAGGAAAGTTGTTCGAGTTTGCTTACTTCAATTTGAGGTTGTCTTATTTATTTTTCAGGAAAACGTTAGTGCAAATCGACAACGGATAATTGCATGGTCCGCGTGGACATAAGCATTCCAAGACGAACAACAATCCTAGATGCAATCACGCCGTCTATAATTAATTACTAAATTACTTATTTGATTCCAACGTTGTCTGGGGGCTGGAGGACGCCACATGGTGCAACGTCTGAAGTTGGTGCTACTTATGTTTAATTTATATTCCACGCAGCTATACAACAGTCGCTCACCATTATCTTTTACCTACATGACATTATGCATTTCTTAAGCGCCAAACTTCAGAATTCTGGCCACCCATAACTAAGAACATATCTAAACTTCGTGCTTTACGTAGTGAAAGGCTTAGGTCTGATTAAAACGCATCCTTACTGTTCTCTGTGCTGGAATCGGTGGGACCAAATGCAGATATAACGTTAGTGCAACGCTGGTTAAGGCTTTTGGTACTGATTTTAGTATTAAAAACACATTTAAATGATCAGCACAAAGTCGTTTACTTACAGGGATCCATTCAGTTAAACGAGTTTCAGCTTGTGTGCCGACGCCCCATTAACCAGCTTGAGAAAACTCCATGGAACCAGAGATTCGACGCCATTAACACGTAGATAAGGACGCTGCATCCAGTTCTGTAATGCATATAGGATCCTGTATTCTGGTTTCAGATACGCAACATTTATCGATTTCTAATTTATCCAACATACATACAACAGCTTCTTTTTGTACAGTTTTTTTAATGTTCGTTTATTAAATGCGTCGAAGTTAAAACCTAACCTAGGTTTAATGAATCGTAGTCTACTTAAACTATTTTCGATATTTGACAACCCGATATTGGGCTCAGTGAAATGTCCAACACCAGTCATATTCATAGCATCTAAAAGAGCGCTACTGTTAGATTGAGAATAGAAAAGAGAAGAAAAGGAGGCAGAATAAAAAAGATGAAGCTGTCTGCAGCAGCCTGATTACGCTTATCGACCCTGCACAACAATGCAGATAAGGCCACCGTTTTTATATTTGGCTACGGCCGATGCCGTATGTAATCATTATAATTCGTATCAGTCAAAGTTATATGTGGGCTGTAAAAGAAGACTAGGTCGCCCGTTCCTAGTGGGAATGGTTTGTATTTGGATATTTCCTTCTCCTAGATAGTCTGCCAACCAAGGCTGGCGAGCGCTATCTGCCTATTTTTATAAACAACGTAATTATTGTTAGTCATTTTTTGCCAACGCCTAGCCAGTAATGCAATTTAGAACACATAGATGTATGTCTACATAAATATATATGCCAATATATATAAATATACCAACACATGGGTAAATACATGAGTATCGACGTTGCATCAGTTTATAAGGATACCAAGTAAAATCATTTATAAAATCAATTTACCCAAGTTTTTCAGACGAGTCACTTTATTTAAATAATTAATGTGAGGATAACTGTTAACTGATACCCTATTCTATTCGGTATACACACGTATATACAAATAGCATCTCTGTACCTATACCTATAGGTATTTACTAAGACATATGCATGATAAACACTTCAAGATCATATACACGCATGATAAAATTTCAATATGTAATTGAGTTTCTTTCTCATGCATTTCTGGACTCACATCAGCTCGATATTTCAACCAAAACCTCACAAAATCGTGTCACTCAATAAATTTATTAGTTCAGATTAACTAAATAAGTACAGAAGTATGCTATTTGTTTACGAAAGGGCAATATTTTTTTTAAAATTTACCTCGATATCAGTGAATGAAAATGAGGAGATGAAAGTAGTAAAATAATTAACAAATACGTTCAAAAAACGAAATAATTTTGAATTGCATAGCGTGAAGATGGAGAAACAGATAATACAAATAATTGCATAGTAAATCCTTCAATGCCTAAATTCAGAAGAAAAATAACTAAATACATATAAAGTGAAATAAAAATAACTAAAATCATATATATAAATAAACAAATACAAGCAATCGAGATTCATGATCCTAACAGAGGCTGAATTCCAGTTGTTTTTTCTATTGTTTAAACATGGCAATTCCAAACGAGAGATCAGTTTAAAATGAGGTCATTACGGATGCTGATACGGTGAAATTTGAATTAGATGTTTCCTCAATGGTTTTTACACACTGAGGATAAATTTAAGCCAACTTTTGAAATACAACGTTTTAGAAATGTATTAATATAAAATAATGTAATATTTCTAAAAGCTGATAATAGTGGAACTATGGTTTTTATGAGTCAATCTGATAATAATAATGCGGATTGGGAAGAAAACCGCGAGGGTTAATCTAAATATCTATAACTAGTTCCAGATCTTTAATATAGTCCAGGTTGAAAGAAGAAAAATTAGATTATTTTTGACAGAATGTAACTTAAATTTATTCACTGACACTATTGATGGTGTTCAAATAATGTATAAATTTCACATGAGTTGTCAATAACGAAGTCAACATGATATAATGTCAACAAAATTTTGCTTCAGCGAACGTGTACTGAATATGAAACAAAAAGTATGATCAGTTAGTAGCTAACAATTAAAATGACTAAAATGTGGAAATATCATATCTAACAAGGCTAATCAACAACGAACGTGGCGAAAAGTTCAGAAACAACACGTTTCGAAGATACACATTAACTTTAATCATGTTGAATATTGTGCCAGTATTTTTAAGGTTCTAACATCACAATAATTCAATGCAAAATTGTTAAATTACACATAAATAAATCTATATAGCAAATGACCGGTAACAGCAGCGCGTGTGTTAAGACTAATAAATTTTAATATATGTACTTAATGGGTCAGGTGTTTATATCAAGATCGCAGCCATGATTATAGGAGTAAATATCAAATAATAATGTAAACAAATTCCTATTATAGGACTAATGAGTACATAGCACGAAAAAATATTCTGGTGCCAGCATATTATTTTTTGATATATACTGTTTTAAATACTGAAAGACTATCCGAAAGAATATTACAATGGAAGAGCTGTTTAATAATAAAACAAAATTATTATTCGCATAAAGATATAGTACAATGTTTAATCTACACTCAAGTTAATAGAATTTTGTAAAAAGCCAAATTAAAAATAAGTCATGAATGGTGATCGAAGACATGAAAAGAATATTTTCTACGATAGTAAAACTTCTACTCGTTTGCTTAGAGTAGCATGCTGCAAACCATAGAAAAATTGGTGTT
>JAQBSW010005820.1:0-53980 GCA_029291075.1 Eudiplozoon nipponicum | reverse complement strand
TCTCACATGTCTTATCTTTTTACCGTATTAACTGTTTCTATATTGTACAAAATTGGTGCGAGTGCGATAGACAAAATTGCCTAGTGTCTTTTTGATTTGATAAAATCGACTGCTTTTATTTTAATGAATCAATTATTGAAATTAAATTGCAACTGATTAAGAGTGTTCGTCCTTATCAATTGCATTGTTCTGTCAATGTTACTTCTGCAGAGATTATTATCGCACTCGGTGGTGGACCTTCAAATTCTCCCTAAGTCAGCACTGTGAATTCTTCTGAAATATCAAGTAATATTGATTTAGAAGACGAGAAAGTTTTTTTTGTCCAGTGATTGCGTTGTGACGAAAGACCATTACATACTTTAGGCGTAATTACTTGAACTTTTGCATTTTATGTTCACGCTTTGCGCTCCAATATTCCGACTCATTATTATTATTATTATTATGCAGCCGTGAAGCATCAATGTTTCTGGCAAATTCAATGCTCTTTAATGGCAGTAGTTGCAGTAATTGTAACAATAATTAACGTTATTATAATAATAACAATTATTATTATTATTATTATTATTATTATTATGCAGCCGTGAAGCATTAATGTTTCTGACAAATTCAATGTTCTTTAATAGCAGTAGTTGTAGTAATAATAAAAACAATAATTAACGTTATAATAATAATAATAATAATAATTATTATTATTATAATTATTATTATTACTACTATTATTATTAGTATTAGTATTATGTTGCAGCTGCCAAGCATCAATGTTTCTGACAAATTCAATGCTCTTTAATGACAGTAGTTGTAGTAAAAATAACAACAATAATTAACGTTATAATAATAATGTTTATTATTATTATTATTATTATGCAGCCGTCAAACATCAATGTTTCTGACAAATTCAATGCTCTTTATTGGTTGTAGTTGTAGTAATAATAACAACAATAAATAACGTTATAATAATAATAATAATAATAATTATTATTATTATTATTATTATTATTATTATTATTATGCAGCGGCCAAGCCTTAGTGTATCCTACCCATTTTAAGTTGTTACCTCGCAATATTAGTAGTATACTATGACTTTAAGCTTTGGTAGTCATTTTCCAGACCAAGTTTATAATTTTAATTCCTATTGGTACTTGTGTCATTATTTATGTTTTGGCAATGTTGGAAGCAACTAGCAAAAATCAAAACTATTTACTTGACATTTAACATGTTCGAATAAGTGGTCGATATTACTTTTTAATCTATTTTATTTTACTGTTAAATACGTTGAATTTAGTTTATGCATGATTAGTAAACATTGTTTTTCGTTTTCTTCTAGGATTTCGTGTATTTCGAAAATTGAGCCTGCGCCATGCCACTGAAGCTTCATTAATACGACTTTTTGTTATCGCCAAGATATTCTCAACCGAATTTATTTTTTCAATTTTTAATATTTTATTTTAAAAAAAACATTGTTTCTTTATATGGTGCATTATTAATTTTAATATAATGAAGATAATATATGTATGGTTTCTCAACCAATTCCTGAGGTGCTCCTTGTTTTGTATGTTTTGTTTTCAATATTTTTCAATGAATGTACTCGATTCAGTGTAATTATTAATTAAAAGTACGTTTTTTATGGAGTACTTTTTGAAAGAAGTTCAGCTTAAAAAATTTCGTCCTCTCAGATATAGTTTTGCTACTAATAGACATGCTCATTCCAGGTAGGTTAGGCCACGCGCGTATGGCTAGCGAGAAGATTGAGTCAATATTGCCGAGCAAACTAACTCTCCAGCGGGCATTTCGAGCACGAGCTAAGAAAGCTCGCCTCCTTTCTAAGTTTTCTAGATTGTGTACATGCAAATATGCTCTGTGACGATAGCGATTGGTAAAACAAAGTGGATCACTTTAAACGTTTTCTGACGTTTCATATTGGTCGTTGCTACATTTTTTGCTTCGATGTTTGATTTAACAGCATTCTGTAGAATATCGTTCGCGGTTCCCGTTAGTTTTCGTTACTGGTTAGTTTATAATTAAATTTCTAAAATAGATATACATTCTTTTTGAATGCTAGCCTTAATAAAACTCAGTACCATTTCCATGTACAAATATAAAAAAAACTATGAGTTACAGGATCGGTTCATTTCTCATATTCTTCTCAAGTATCTAAAAATGAATATATATATATATATATATATATATATATATATAAAATGACAAAACAGAAACGAAACTTTTTACGTGGAGAGTGTGCGAAATAAAGAATAACCCAACAATGGCGCGTAACACCTTCAGTTCAAGCAAAATCTCCGAACTCTTTTTCTGCTTACATAAGTCAGGCTGTAGTTTTTTTATCCATAGAGCTTCATATGTGGTTAACTCATTTCTGTAATTTCATTTTTTAATTATCTTAAATGCCACGTCTGGAGAACATGATATCTAGGTTTCAATATTATGTTGTGTGTATTCACCATTTAAAGTGAAGCGGCCGTTTAAGCTGTTATTTTCTGTAATTCGCTTTGATAAACGTCTGGTCGATCGGTCCTCGTAAGTTCATCGACAACCTGCACATGTATATTGGTAAATAGTATTTTAGGTTGAAATTAACAGCTATTTCTCTTTAATTGATGGTAAAAGCAAGTGTATTTACCTAAATACCATTCGTAGTTTAGCCGCATTATATTTGTGCTAGAAACAACATCCTCTTAAATGGAATTTTCAGGTAAACATCTTTCTTTTCTGGTCCTAAATACGCGTTCCTTTTGATTTTTTGGCGTAATCAATTGTCTAGGATATCCATGAGACATTAAATAGTTTCCTGCTTTAGTACATCCGTCTTTTGAATGTGGACTAACAAAAATGTCAATTCTTGAAAAGTAACCGCGAACTGTTGACAATTTATATTGAAAAGCCACGAAAATGCGATTTATCAAATACAGTGCAGACCACTTAGATTTATGGTAAATTGTTCTATTTAATTTACCATAAGTATCTTTCTTTTGTAATACATTCAAGAAAGACAGAGAATCGACCTTCTCATGCTCTGGCGTGAAAATGATATTTTTATGCGCTTTATTGAAACTTTGAAGCAGTGTTTGTGATTGCGACCTATTTTTTAAGAACAAGGCAAATATCAGTAGCATCACGTATTCATTGTAAACATTTAATTATGGCACTGGTTAATGATGTTTTCTGAAGGTGGCATAGGAAAATCTCAGCCACCACCGGAGATGAGGATTTCCCATTGTCACACCATTAATCTGTTTATGGTTGTTTCCATTAAAACTTTCGTGCACATCAGTATAAACTTGTAAGAGTGATCTGGGATCGGAGATGAGAATGTGCTATGGTCCATCACTTTAACTATAATGTCAAAGGCGTCTTCAATTGAATCATTTGTGAGCAAAGAAGTTACATCAAAAGACACCATTATCTTGTTTATAACATTTATATCTCGAATTTTGTTTACCAACTCAAGAAAATCGGTAACGGAATAATTATCTATTAGTTTGCGCAATGGTTCCATTATAAGGGCTAACCATTTAGGCAGTGAATAGAACGTAGCATTGACCATTGCCATTATTTGTCTCAAAGAGGACAACATTTTTGTGTTTTAGTAGTCCCTACATTGTTGGTTAAGATGATCGAAATGGTTTGTGCTTCTGTGCTTGAGAAGAGTGTGAGAAAGAAACAGTTATTTTACCTGATATAAGTTCTTTTTAGTGTCGCGCATGGTACTGGTACTATGAGAAATGTAAATATGAGAGATGGTCGTTTAACACCTTAAAATGCTGTATCTGCTTTACATGTATCAATTTAAATACTGTTGCGGAAAAATTAGTTGGTTATTTTTTGAGATTAAATTTAAATATATAACATATAAATTGTGAGAAAATTTACATTTCAAAATAATAGTATTTGATGTTTTTTCACATTTAGTTAGCATGCAATTAAATTTAATTTATTTATTATAAATGAAAATTGAAAACATTTATTACTGGTAACTTTATTATTTGTAGACACGGGATTTGGCTAATATAAATGGTAATAAAATAGATATTTGATTGCTGATTTTCTTTATATCATATTGTATTCTTTCAAGTTCGACTGAAGAATCGTGTCCTTGACGGCTATGAAGACGACTCGAATATTTTCCGTATCTATACACATATTTGCAATAGGGAGAAACAAATAATTAACGTTTTAAAACTTGTAATAGGTGAAAATAATTGGTTATACTGAATTGAAAATTAGTTGTTCTTGGATAGAGAGACTGATAATGTGCATTTCGTTTTTGGCACTGAGTAAAACAAATAACACGTTTGTGCGGGATCGGGAAAACATGAAAAAGTCAACGTCGAACAAAGTTTATTTGCCACTACCATCCGCATTTCGTACTTTCTTGCTACTATGCATTGTAAGCTAGGACTTCGTCCTAAAACCAGTGTCTAGTTAGTAAAATAATGTGGGAGACTACTGTCTATTAGTTTAGTACTACTTCATCGACAGTAAGTTAAGTGTATTATTGCATCTAAGCAGAACTGGCTGCCTGACTAAAAGTTTTCGAGCTTGAAGTAGGCACCAATCCCATTGTATTAAACAAGTCGTTTAAAAACATAACAAAACTACCGCCAGTCGCACGCACTGACGCGTTTCGAACTTCCATGATCATCATCAGAGTACGACGACAAACTGACTAGCGAGGATCAAACCGCATTGCATATATATGTAAAGCAAAATTAGATATGCGGCTCTCATCTCTAGTAGTTTCGCATACGTTTTACATGACGGTAGTTTTGTTATGTTGTTCGACGACTGGTTTTATACAATTGGATTGGTGCTTACTTCAAATTCGCAAACTTGATTTAAAGAATTTTAACCAATACCCGCGCAATCAATTATGGTTTAATGCAGATACATAGCGGAACGACTTCCTGACTTATCACCATCAGAATGTTTACGCGTTTAGCTATATTTCTTAAACAACTGAGCCATGTGTACTTAACTTTGTTTGCATTTATTATACTGATTTAGATCGAATAAGTAGCAATTCGCATTAGATAATAGTAAGATATTTTATCTGATAAACTACTGAGCTGATGTATATTTTTGTGCTTTATCTTAGATCACCAACGCTATATGCCTACTAAATTTTCTTATCTAGGAAAAGTCAATGAATTCGATATCATAACAGTTCCCAAGCGGACGATTTCATTTCTGGCTGACATCAGGACGCCATTCAGCATTTTTCTTGTCAATTGATAAAAATAACCCACAAATCTCTCATCCTACCAGACGGACTATTAATGATCCCGGTGTATGGAATTTCACTTGCTTAAGCGCTAGCAAAACGGCGCTAGCAGCGTATTACAAGTTAGCAGTCCATGCAACAAATATTGCATGGGCGACATAAATGAAAAGAATGGGTTCACTGAAACAAGCTTCGCGATAGCCGGAGCTAGTCTCAGTTCAAAACGACTTCTACTAGAGTGAGCAAAGGCCGATGAGTTCTCATATCAGTCTTCCCATAGGTGATTAATTTTGTCCAGGGCGCTAATATTTTGCTTTGCTCACCATAATATCTTGCGCGGTTTGGCAGTGGGCCGCTAATACAGTGGCGAATCTAAACTATCGCGGTCAATCTCTGCTCATTTGCTATTTGTGCTATAAAATTAATTTCGATTGTGTACGATTGAATTATCAGTACTGATTAATTCTGTTTGTGTGTCTAGTGCGTTTTTGTGATTTACGTTTAAAATTTATAAAACAAGTCAATTAAGACAAATTGCTGTCAACAATTGCGTTTTTTCTCTTTCATGATGACTATAATGTTAAAATATAATCGACAAACAGAATGAATGTTTTGTAGCTATTTTGCATTCAAATAAATATTTTAGAACGTAACCAAAGTATGTGTCTGGTGGACAAGACATTATTTTTTTGGTAGAAGCCACTAGAGATTAAAGAAAAAATCTAGACTTATTTACGATTTAAACCATTACAGTAGTTGCCCAACCAATTCACAATTTATGGTTCATTGTAAAAAATTTCCGGCCTGATGACACAAATCATTATCGAATTTCTTGCTGGTTCTAAAAAGATACAATTATTTCTCTTTTTAAATTCCTTTGTATTCTCCAAGTTTGTTTTGAAGACCGTTGCCATCATTTGCCATGCTAAAAGTAATTAGTTTGATGGAAAGTAATAAGGACACTACCTCCTCAGTACCGGAGAATGATTCCCGCCATGATACGCACAGTCTCATGCCTTAACCAATTTCTGTATTCTGCTGACTCCCACGAATAGGTGAGCCGACTACACGAATGTAACCATAAAGTTTCACGGAAATATTGTGCGAGAATTGCCCCGGGTATCACTTGGTCGTTTGTTTGAGGTTGTAGAGCAGCAAAGATGTAACTTCTTCTCAAGGTTTTCTTCTAAAGTCTGTTCCATCTTTGGATGCTCCCACCAACGATGGACGAGTTAAATTCTCTGCATTCCTCCTATTAGGTGGTCAGTTGTCCACGGCTGATGAACATCTTTCCTGAAGGATCTGGTTTTAAAGTACCAGTTAACGCCTTCGTATCTTCTGTTAGCCTCAGCAGATTCGGCACCTGTAGCCCAAGATATGAGCTAGACCACACACGTGTGTTCGGAAATAGATTTGATAGCGTTAGCGGCTCAATCCTGATCAATCCAATGTTTTGAAAATCCTTATGTAATTAATTATACAATGTAAACAACTATTATCATTTACACGTACCGACGCGTTTAGACTTTCCATTTGTACCATCAAAGAATTAAGATAAAATGGATGGCGGGGTTCAACGCACAATTTGTGTATACTGTTTTCAAACGTAGTGATTCGGCTCTATAAAGTGAATTGTGTGTGCGATTAATTTTTGTGATAGCCATATTTCTGCTTTTCAAAACATTTAAAAATGCGCTTTGATTCCCATTGTTCAGTTTTGGTCGTTCCCGAATGCCACCAAAGAAGGCGTAACGCGTAAGTGCAGTAAATTGATGGTAATTTTAATACTTTGTGTGCGATTGCTTAACTGAGCGAAGTGAATGGAAAATACATAAACTTCATTCAAACAATTTATATCCTCAGCCGCGCAGTCAATATCTGCCGATTTAAGCTTAGCTTGCAATAATAAATTTGTGCTTAGGTTTCATTAATATGTGTCCTATGATTCTAACAAAGATTCGTCTTGCAAGCAATTGAGCTGATCTGTGTGCCACTTATAACCACGTGCTTCACTTACTACTTCTAGATCGTCTTTTCATACTTTCTGCACAATTCCCTAGTATTGTTTATGTGTTAAGTGTGGCAGGCCTAGTTACAGGTTAGTTCGCATAAATCCAGAACGGTGTGCCTAATTTACCATGAACTAAAGGTATAATCTCATTTACACGTGTGTTACCTGCCTACTGTCGTATCAACACTAAGCACTACACGCATGTGCACATATAATTACTCCTCTGGTTCATGATGACTGAAGGATTTTTCTGGTACTATATGGACTAACATGTTGCTAGACATGCCTTCTTCGATACATAATGGCATATTTTCATTTTACGCGATGAAGATTATTTATCTCTAGTGACCATGCATGTCGATAGGATTTGCATACCTGGCAATTTTCTTCATATCTTAGTACATATCGTTATCGTTGGAGATTATCTGTATGCTTAATATCATCATAATCATCATCATGCACAGCAATATAAAAGTCATTATTAACTAGTGATTCACAGCCATATAACTATTAGAAAAAAATTTTAAACAAGAAGTTTAAAAAAGTAATAATAATGACATAACTGATTATGATTTCTGAGGGAAGGATCTAGTTAATATGAATAGGGTTACATAGATAACACAGAGAAGTAAGGCAAACTATATCTCAACACAAAAGCATTATGGCAAGGAAACATGGGCAGTACAGCTTCCTTGAGGTTTGAATTGAATCACGTCATCAACACAAATAAACCTCGCAGCTGACTATGCCAAGTTAGGAAAGGCAAGTTACGAAGGTGCTTATAATAGAAATCTGCAACAAGATCCACTCGATGCCAGGGTTCCCCACTATGACCTTTGATGCGCAGGTGAAGCCAATCCTGGCTGACGAGTGGGCCCTTCACTATCTAATTTGAATGAATTTGACTTTAACTGTTTCTGCTATGTCACAATCTGTCCATCCTTGTTTATTACGCAAATCTTGCTCTGGGTGGGAGAATAATGCTCTACTGGGAAATCGAAATGAAACCATATGTAAAACGTAACCAAGCAAATGCAGTTCATGGAGTTTGACAAGGAGCACTTTTTGGCCGACATGTGCTATGCTTATTTAAATCAGGGTTTCGATTTTAATATAAACATCTATTCTATTATATATATCTTTTTTTCCAGTATAACCTGAGCATTGTTTAAAGTAGAAAATGCTATTTATCCAGTAAGCCGGCTTCGCCCTTATTGGAAACTTTTCACGTACTGTTGAGAATTTACCGTGGACAGGTCTCAAACCTGGAGAGAACTTGAAGAGTTCCCAATAAAGAGGAGACCGGTCTACTAGTCGAATTGTCTTTTCTACAGTATACAATTATGAGTTAATATTGACAAAAAATAATGGGATTGATGTTTACATCAAGATCGCGATCTTTATTTAAATAATTGTTATCAGGGCCTGCACAACCAGTGATCCTTTATATAAATGTGATATGCTTCTCAAACAACTGTGGTCGAATGCCTGTAAGCGTCTACGATCATCGAATCTAAGAGGCCAATCTTCACTAGCGTATAATTAAACTGCACGTATAGATGCACTGCAACGACGACTTTTAAGGCAGAGCGAAATATTTGCGTTTCTCCATAACTGGCGAATGTTAGATAAAGTTACTCTTTTGCGATTGCAATACGCACCTCGTCGGACATATTCTCAGAGTTATTGGTAGAGCTGCTAATGTATGTAAACATGTCAACTGCACCCAAAACTTCACTCTGCAGTCCAGAAGTGGAGTAAGTGGTAGATGATCCTATATAATTATCTTACATTTTGTGGGTGCGAATTTCATGCTAAAAGGCGGAACCATGACTGCTAATCTATTCAAAGTGGCCTAAGAAGACTTTCTGTTGCCGAATAATAAAGCAATGCCGTCTGCATAGTCAAGATCGATTAATCTACTGCCTGGGAGAACTTCGCCACCTGTATCAGTAACATATAGAAGAGTAGTGTTCATAACAAGTTTGGTGGGCACTCCACTTTTCGACAGAAAATCGAATAGAACATCGTGATCCACTGAGTCAAAGCACCGTTGAAGTCTAGAAAGACGGCTATTGTAGGATGGCGATATACATATCGCTGTTTAAAAACTTGCCTTAGGATAAAAATATTCTCTATACACCCTCGTCCTGACCAAAATCCGAAAGATAGTCAATTAAATCTAAGCAAATGGCACGATCTCCTCATTCCACATATTACGAGAAAGTTCAGTCAACGCTCCAGAAATAATAACTCCTTCAACCTTAAATAAGCTCGAAAGCAAATCGTCAGAGCCTGCAGCTTTTCGACGTTTAGGAGATAAGATTGCACCCTGTTTTTCTAACTCCGATGGTTCTTCGAGATTAAAATGTTATCGAGAATCGGTACCGACGCATGTGCTCAAGAAAATTTCTCCTTGAAGCTTTCCGCACAAAATTCGGCTGTTTGCAGGAATTCTTTCAGTTTAACAAGCATCAGCTCGTGAACTTGCGAAAAATCTTGAAACTAGAGGTTCGTAGCCACGACTGCGTAGATAAGTATGGTGCTCCTAGTTCTGTAATATTCCTAGGATTCTGTATTCTTGTTTCAGATACGCAACATACATCCAACGTACCTGCAAGAGCTTCTTGTCCAGTTTGTTTCAGTGTTCACGCATTAAGTGCTCTGAGGTTAAAAATTAATCTAGTTTTAATGAATGGTATTTCACTTGAAACATTTTCGATATTTGGCAAACCAATATTGGGCTCGGTGGTATGGTCAATGTCCATTATATTTATAGCATCTAACAGAACGGTATTGTTAGATTGAGAAGTGAAAAGAGAATGAAAAGAAGCAGAGTCAGTGTTGAAGGTATCTGCACGACTTAGCAGATATGAAGACTCTTTTTATCCTGCGTGGCGGCCGTTGCAATACGGAATCACTGTAGTTTTTAGCATTCACGGTTGTCAAGCCAGAAATTTCTATGACTACGGGCCATATGCTTATGAAAGCAAAGGTCATGTTTTTAATCTCCGCGGAAATCAATAAGAATTAGAAACTCGCCATATACGGGGTGTGTATACTACATTCTTCTATGTTCAATTACTAATGTATATATATATACATATATATATATATATATATTTAGGCCAGGTGTTTGTTGTTTTATACAATGAGCTTTATAAATATATAATAATTTTTCACATTTTGCTTTATGTAAAATTGTGAAATTGGTCAAATTGATGGGTGCTCCATTTCAAATATATGATAGGAAATAGTTGATTTTTTCCTGACGGTGCCAAGCCTTTGTTGATCAATTTCTGCGGCAAATGTTGCTTGTTTCTGTTGATCAATTGCTTCTAACTACGTCCAATATACGTGCTACCGCACACATGAGAATTTGTAGACTATAAATATTTTGGAGAGAATAGACGTCTAGCCTGATGATTCTCTGTGTGCTAAATTTGATATTAACTTTAACATTGGGAAAAATGTTCCTTCGTTATAATATTCAGCCGCCGTCAAGTTAATTATGCCAGTGCGTCGCCTCTACACGATAAGTTTAGGAAAACCTGTTTGACAGTATCCTCTCTAGTGTGAAACTAACGTGGTCTGATATTGAAATCAATGAACCGCTTTGGGTAGTTGTTCTTTAGCAAAATTTTCCTCAGGTAGTCCAGTTATTCCTCGATGTTGTGTTCAAAGCAAATCTGCCTGATTCTGCTTGCCAGGTTGCTAACTACGTTTCTTTTGTGCGATTTTGGTAAACTGCTGTTGTAATGAATGTATTGCCCAGCAAAATGGATTTCTATGTATGGCCAGTGTCAAATCGCCATTTCTCCTCAGTGAGTTAGTGTCAGGGAAAAGCTTGTATTGTCCTTTCTCTACCTCAGTGATTTGTCTAGATCAGCTCCATTGGCTTGCTTGAGGATTTCGGACGCTCTGCTGCTAGGATAAACAATAATATATACAAAACTTTGTAGAGAGCGCACTGGTTAATTATATATATATATATATATATATATATATATATTCTGGTCAGTACATAATGAGTTCCCAATTAGGACGAAACTGGTCTAATGGATGAATTGCCTTTTCTACACTATAAAATTCTTAGTTTATACTGACAAATGTATGCATATGATGGATCAGGTGTTTAAATGAAAATCGCCAACTTGATTATAGCAGTTGTCATCACCGACCGCGCAACCAATATTCATTTAAGTTTATAAATGTAGATTTCAATACCACTACCACATGTAGTGTGGTGCCTGTTCAATAATGACAGATTGGAGATGGTTGGTTGGAACTTTGGGTCTAATTGGATGTCATATGGGCTCCACCTAAAAGAAAAAGTCTAATCTAGTTACATTAGTTAATATATAACTAAAAAGTATGTGTACTGAGCGGCAGGGTGGCTCTGTCGTTAGAGTACTAGATTCCGAATAATAAGTGCCCAGGTTCGAGCCCTGTCCAGTGAAAATTATTAAATGCTACAAATTATAAAATATAATATTGGATTTGTGATTTTTTAAAGCCGCATCATAGTAGTCAATGCCTGTTGAACCACAACAAGTTACTCCTTCATCTTAGAATTGAATCGTTCCTAAAGTATGACTTCTAGTGTTGGTGCAGTTAACTCAATCTGATTAGAACGACTGAACGAAATTCCATGAAAAAGTCAAGACTAACAAGTAATGGCTTTAATAATAGGATTTAGAGACAGTAACAATAACCCTGTTGGCTTATAACTGTTGGTGACAAAAATAATCTATAGACAGAGTTTTATTATAAAAGCACACAAATATAATTTGTCATGCGAGCTAAAAGTTCCACATATGGAACATAACTAAATAGCTTCTACACACCTATCTCTTTACGCTATTTTGGTTACTTGGATGATCAAAATGATACACATGTTTGGTCTAAAATAAAGCACATACTTATAAATTATCGCAGTAGTTCAACAGAAATAAAAAAGGCTAGTTTCTAACGCTAATGGCAGCCTTGGTGCTCTAAATCATCCAAAACGTATATAAACATAATTCAGTGGTTTGGGAAGTACAACTAAGCACATTAACATCACCATGATGATAAATCAGACTGTCAGTCCGCTATGTATCTATACTACTATGTGCTGATTTAGACAGGTAGTCAGCTCTGAATACCTGCACTATTACACGTGACCTTGCCTTAACAAGAGTACAACGGAACTGAGCTTCGCGGTTCTTTTCCTTTATGCGTCAGTTGCTAATTGTAACCTTAACATATTCTATGAATCTTTTTAAACACATAGTGACGTCATCAGAACTTAGTTAATTCCCAACAGTCATGATTTTATTATATGACTCTATTGATGATTTGTACACGCTTTATAGTGACGCATTTATCGCTGCCCGGAGTAATTTATTATCAGTTGGTATTTTGTTTATTAATAGAACTATTCTATCTGTTTTTAATCAACCAAATGCATAGCTTACCTGTAGCGCAGGTGAAATGCGAATAAATCGTCTTCTCGGGATCAGGATTCAAATCGAGATAAAGTTTAAGCATGAACTCTCTAGCTGGCACAGCCTCACATTTGGGTCCTTCATTTTGAATAAATGAAAACGCGTAAAAAAAGATTAAGTGCAAAAGACACGTTATGATAAAATAATCGTTTTTAATACATTTTATATTTTCCCATTTTAAATATGTTGGCATGTCTAAAGTGTATTTCGTGCTTCTAACACCTAGAAAAACGTCATCATAATAATAGTATCAAGTCTTGAATTTAAATAGATTATTAAAAAATACGCACTTGAAATAAATAACAATATCTAGTACTATTAAATAATAATCGATTGTGCGGGTAGTGGTAACAATTCATCGAATCAAGTTTGCGAGCTTGAAGTAAACACCAATCCCATTGTATTTAACCAGTCGTCGAACAATATAGCAAAACTATTGCCAGTCGCATGCACTGACGTGCTTCGACCTTCCATGATCATCATTGGAGTACGACGGAAAACTGACTAGTGTGGATCAAACCGAATTGCATATATATGGAAAGCAAAATTAGATATGCGGCTCTCACCTCTATTAGTCTTGCATACATTGTACTTGATTTGGATTTTATTTAAAGTATTGTTACCACCACCCGCGCAATCAATTATTAATTCAATGTATTGCCTATATATGTGTGTTGCGAAAGCAGCAATCAGTTAATGGTCATGACTGCATAGAAATTGTACAGCCGACATTTCCTGTCAAGCACAATTTATGCAAGAATACTAAAAGTTGTAGCTGCATAACTAATTTTGCTTTCCATATATATGCAATGCGGTTTGATCCTCGCTAGTCAGTTTGCCGTCGTACTCTGATCATGATCATGGAAGGTGGAATTGTGTCAGTGAGTGCAATTGGCGGTAGTTTTGCCACACTACAAACGATTTTGCTATATTGGCTCCTCCTAAATGAACGGCTAACCAAGAAACATTAGTTAGTATATAACTGAAAATTGTGTGTAGTATGCGACAATGTGGCTCAGTGGTTAGAGCACCAGATTCCGAAGCAAACGTGCCCAGGTTCGAGCCCTGTCCGCGGAAAATTCCGGACAGTACGTGTTGAGTTCTCAACATGTACGAAACTGGTCTACTGGATGAATTGCTTTTTCCACATTATATAATACTTAGTTTATACTGAAAAATGTATGTTTATAATAAATCAGGTGATTATATCAAAATCGCACCCTTGATGAAAATGATGCCCAGAATACATAGTTGCCGCGGTCACCTAGTTCTCGTGTTTCATGACCAGAAACACAACTAATACATGAGTTTATAAAAGAATGGTAACCAGAATCCAACTCGCCATTTTCCTGCGTGTGGTTTATTTTCCATACGTTAACATTCCTACCACAAGGCGTAAATCACATTGCGTTAAATCCATTTGAAGTAAATGTTACTCTTTTTCTATAATTGAGTAATAATATTGCCCGAAGCGATGACTTCTATATATTTTTGCATTTGAAATGACATTATAGTAAAAATTTATTCTTGGATAGGGCTACGATGATATGCCAAAGTTTGTACAAACAGATTCTGTAATCACATTGATGCATTTATCATGCTGGAAGCCGAGACTTCACATGGAGCAATCTACATTTAGCCGAGTATTTAAGGATAAATGAGCAATGAAATCTTGTTCGAATTTATATTGCACCGGGAAATAAAAGTCGATTTGCTCACGCATCTCAGATAAGACAACAGCTTTTGTTATGGGATTCAATCAATTCTCAAAATTGTTCTTATTGTTCTAATTTAGTAGGAGGTATGCTTAAACGACCTCAAATAAATGGGGCAAAACATCGGCCAACAAAATCAAACGAAAACCTGCATAGCGCAGCTCTCAGTTACTCTTCTTTTAAAGATAGAGGTCTAATACGCATTGACTATGAGTTAGTGACTGCATAGAAATTGTGCAGCCGACATTTCCAATCAAGTTCAATGTATGCGAGGCTATTAGATGTGAGAGCTGCATATCAAATTCTGCTTTTAATATATATGCAATGCGGATCGATCCTCGCTAGTCAGTTTACCGTCGTACACTGACGATGATCATGGAAGGTCGAAACGCGTTAGTGCGTGCGACCGGCGGTAGTTTGCTATGTTGTTCGACGACTTGTTAAATAAAATCCGATTTATTCTTTGAATTTTTGCGGGGTGCCAGCTTTATATTTTGCAATTCCGCGTTTTGAATACGCGGTTGGTAGCTTTGCACTAACAGTATCACAAAGATCCGATTGATCACAATTTCCATTTCTGTATTTGTTTTGTCTTTGTTCGGGCTGGGTGTGCATTCGTCCCTTTGAATAATAAACTCTCTTGCACAGTGCTATCCTTCTTGTTGTGGATTTGACCGCATTTATCTTGTGCGGGACAATAGATAGCACTCTTAGGTCGGTAAAATTTTGAATTTTGATCATGTTCAGGTGCTCTGCTTATTGGCTTCGATTGATGGGTTCTCACTTGTCCCTTCTTTTTTTAGCTTTCCATCAGCTGATTGACTGAAAATGACGTTGGAAAATCTTGATCCAACGTCATTTTCAGTCAATCAGCTGATGGAAAGCTCAAAAAGAAGGGACAAGTGAGAACCCATCAATCGAAGCCAATAAGCAGAGCACCTGAAAATGATCAAAATTCAAGATATTCGTCCCTTTCTTCCGAAGGCTTCAACATCGTTCATACTAACCATCGGAAATGCGGTGTTACGTAATATTTGTTTACTGGCAACGTTTCAGAACTGATGATGAAAGGGAATTCGTGTTCTGAAGCGTTGCCAGTAAACAAAGACTACGTAACACCGCATTTCCAATGGTTAGTATGAACGATGTTGAAGCCTTCGGAAGAAAAGGACGAATACACACCCAGCCCGATCGAAGATAAAATACATACAGACATGGAAATTGTGATCAATCGGATCTTTGTGAAACTAAACGAACATTGGTTGCGCGGGTGGTGATAACAATAAGGACGAAACCGGTCTTTGTGAAACTGTTGGGGCAAAGCTACAACCCATGTACACAAAACGCAACATTGAAAAATATAAATGGGATTGTTGTTTACTTCAAACTCGCAAACTTGATTTCATGAATTTTTACCACCACCCGCGCAATCAATTTTTGATTGGTTACTGTTTATTTAATTTTTTATTGCGTTGCGCATCTAGTAACAAACTAGATTAAATATGACCAGAGGGATAAACCAAAATCAGCATGAACGGAAAGTATAACCTCATAGGCACATTTTTTTCGTGTCTACGGCGATTCAGCAGTAGGATTCGATATTACGCTCTATACCCACTACATATTTTGGTGAGGAATGTGGGACAACTCACCCAAATATATACTGGGTATAGGGCGTAATATCGGATTCTACTGGTGAATCGCCAGTTAGCATGAAACGAATGTTCACATGAGATTATACCTTCCGTTCATGCTGAATTTGATTTTTCGCTCAGGTCATATTTGATCTAATTTGTTACTGGATGCACAACACCAAATAATCAATTGCATATATATTAGGTCTCCACAATAAACTGTATTTAATAGTTATTGCTTAGTAAGGCTATGCAACTATATGAATAATTTTCAAAGAAATTTGTGGAAAAAAGTAAACACAATCATTTGGAAGCGGTTGATGTTAAGATTAAGCCGAACGCACTATGTACTTTTACCTGACTATCGGGTTGCGATCCGATTTGTTAGCATCAGCTGTCTTCCTGATTTCTCCAGAATTTTCGATATCCGGATATGGATATCTTTTTCAATGGATAGCAAATTACCTACTAAGTTGAAAATGAATATGTCAAGTTGAAATTTTAGTTTAAACTGCCCCATTTATACTTGTTGTTAGATCTCTTAAGCATAACATGTTTTTTTAATGCCGGGTAAGTGCATGTCACATGATTTAGGTGTATGTCTGCATGTTTACACCCTTCGAAATGAGAATATAGTGATATAATAGCAAATACTGACGACTCACTAGATAAGCCTACGTCATGACTGTGTGTATGTATTCTCGTTTTTTTTTACTGAGGAGTAATCAACTACTGCACGTTTACACTCATCCCAGTGAAATTACAGCGGCTTAGCAACATCTGACTATTCACTGGATAAGCGTATGCCACGTCTGTGTGTTTGTGTGTATGTGTATGAGCGTTTGCTTAAGACTGAGAAATAATCGGTTACATTTAATTACCGGCACGTGTAACAGTCATTCACGTTAAACTAAAATGACAACCGTCATTTCCTAAATGCACACGTCAGACCTATTTTTACACGTACTATCCTAAATGAAGTAATTAAGAGTGGAATCCCGGTGAGGAGTGGGGGGGGGGCAAGTTACTGTGAATACAGTAAATAATTGAAAGTTAGTAAAATTAAATTAGAAACGGAAAAGTGTTTTAATATGGTAGGTAGTTAAAATAAAATAAAATGGGTCGTAAACGAAATTGAAAATTGCCTGATAAAGAAAGATACAAACATAAATGTTTGTTAAAAGATGCTACACTAACAACAGTACGTAAGATAATAGATAAAATAAGATAAAAAGTAATCAAGGATGAAATAATAAGATAATCAGAAAATAAATTATGAGATATTGAAATACTCACCCTCCACCTCTGTAATTTAATATAAGTCCAGTGTTCTTATCCTTTTACTTGAGCGAGTTTCTGATTCTGATTCGTGCAATCTTCGTTTCCTACCATTATTTAATGCTGTATTCCAAATAGGAACTCGTGATTTTTTACGGCTGTTACATACATCATGTCATTTCTTAATTTAATTTCGATGGATTCTCTATTCAATCTTGTCGATCTGCTACGGCCACTAATTGATATACTTCTGCACCCATCCCAATTAATTGTGTGTTCTGTCTCTACTGTATGGCGTGCAAGATCCGATCTATAAACATGGCCATACTTGCATTCGGTTTATGTTGCCCTCTTCTTACCTTAATTGGGCGCATGGTTTCACCCACATACATCAGGTTACAGTCGTTACATGGAATTTCATATACTCATGTGTCAGGTAAATGATCTATTCCCTGTCGCGCAACATGTTTATTTTAAACCATATGTACTTTGTCAATATTGATAATGAAATGCCAACTACTAGTTATAATTCTTTAAATCAAGTTTGTTAACACCACCCGCGCAATCAATTATTGTTTTAATTGTATTACTAGTTATAATATCAAGTATAACATAAATTGTCAATATCCATATAAAATTTAGGAGTACTGTGGATTATGCGAGAATATTCGAGACTGCCTATCAATGGAAAACTTATTTTCTATAACTTTCAAACGAAAAATAAAGAAAATTAGTATATAGAACTTCAACCTGCAGTGAAACAATTTAGCAAAAAATAGATGCACACTTTTCGTCATTAATTTTTTATCGAAGATATGTCTATGCACATTTCGAATTTATTAGTCTGAGCTTGCGTCATCAAACGCAATAGAAGCAAAACAAAGCAAGTGCGAACTCTCTTTTATACACGTCTAATTATACAAGCATCTACCTGCTTGTAACAATTAGTGCCATTTAGCAGACAGTCGTGCGTCACGTATAAGTCCACGTTCCTTTTAGGCGATTGGCATTGATCTTTTGAAATCTAAAATATGATAGTATAATCAAACTTGCATGGACTGGAATTATCACTTACTACTTTTTATCTTTCATGAGGGCGTAAGGGGTGGGAATAGATTAACTTTTTTATCGGTGTTAAAGCGGCGTTAAACAAAACCATTCAATTATTAGTGTATTAGGTGTTGCGCACCTAGTAACAAATTAGTTAAAATAGGACAAACCAAAGTCAGCATGAGCAGAAAGTATAATCTTATGTGCATACGCGTTTTATGCTTACTGGCGACTTATCAATGGGAGCCGGTATTACGCCCTATACCCACTCTGTATCTTGGTGAGGAATGTCGGACAATTGGTGGGTACAATCTACTGTACAAATGTATAGACCAGCAGTAGTAGAGCTAACTTCACATAGTCTTCGACAATGCGACTTCAAAGCCAACTGCCTATATATAATATTTACTGAGACTGTAAAGGGAACTAACACTGATTGTTGAGTAGGTGCATGGTATCACCACAATGTATTTCGACATCTGTTAAACTCCACAAAAATTGCGAATGATAATTACTTCTGAACACCTGTTAATCCAGCAAATCCGAACACTTGGGGCTTGATCGTTAGCAGTTATCACTTTTCCTGGTAATCATAACATAATTTTATTAATTACATAATAGCTACATATTCTTTGTTGCAGGGAACTAATATGTATGCAACTTATATCAATCAAGGCCAGAGCGTTAATATATTCATTCAAACAAAATCATTTATTTACAACAAATTCAAATCCTTCTCATGGTAATTTCTGCAGATATTTATGGTTGAAGGAACAATATGACAGTGGTAACTCACCAGTATATTCCGGAAAGTAGTCGGCTAAGTGTGAATACTTTATTTTTTCTTCAAGAATGTCTTTCTTGTTTAAGAACAAAATCACTGATGCCGTACCGAACCACGGATACTTTATGATCGTCCGGAAAAGCAGTAAACTTTCTTCCATTCTTTTCTGTTTTACAGTTAAAATGATTGAATTTAATAAAAAATTATAAAATTATAAATTATCCTATTTACAAGATCTATTGCATTGTTTTCGTGTCCAACATGAAATTGATTTAATTATGTATTAGGTGTTGCGCACCTAGTAACAAATTAGTTCAGTTGTGACCAGAAGGATAAGCAAAAGACAGTATAAACTCCAAGTATAATCTCCTGCATATTCGTTGTGTGCTTACTGACGACTCATCAGTAGGAGCCGGTATTACGTCCTTAACCCTGTCTATATTTGGGCGAGGAATGTGGGAAAATAGGGCGGTATAAATTCCTATATGAATGTGCAAACCCGCAGTAGTGAAGCTAACTTCATATAAAATCTTCGACAATGCAATTCAGAGCTGCTCACCATATTATATATACATATATATATATATATACATATATATATATATATATAATATACCGAGTCTGTAAAGAGTATCAACACTATGGCTATTGTGTCAGTACCCCATACCAACATTATGGTACCAAAATGTAAATGGTACTAGCAATATGGTTGCCGAGTCGGCATATGGTAACAACACGATGGATTTCAATGCATGCTAAATTTCACGAAAATTGAGAATTATTAACATTTCTTAAAACCTGTTACTCCAATAAATCAATACATTCTGGCCTTGCTCAATATCAGTCATCACATTTCGTGTTAATCATGACATCATTTAATTAAATAAACAACAGTTAGATACTGTTTGTAGCAGAGAACTAATATATATGCAATTGTGTATTAGATGTTGCGCGCTTATTAACAATTTAATTATAATATGACAAAAAGGAGAAACCAAAGATAACATGAACGCAAAGTACATTTGTTTCGTGTAACTGGCGACTCATCAATAAAAGCCGGTATTATCGATGACTTTATATGAAGTTAGCTTCACTTATGCAGGTTTACACATTCGTATAGGAGATTTTACCGTCATATTTTCCCACATTCCTCACGCAAATATATAGAGGGTAAAGGGCATATAACTGGCTCCTACTGATGAGTCGCCTGTAAGCACGAAACGAATGAGCACGAGATTATACTTTCCGTTCATTCTGCCTTTGGTTTATCCTTCTGGTCATATTTTGATTAATTTGCTACTTGGTGCGCAACACCTAATAAATAATTGCAAATATATACATTAGTTCTCCGCCACAAACAGTATCTAAATGAAATTCAGTTGGCGTAGCAATGAAGTAACTTGGATTGGCGTAGACAATTTTGTGGAAAAAATTTTTTTCTATCCTTCAATAATCTGAATTTGTCTGAGTTGATATCAGAAACGCATATATTTTTACATCTACAAATTTAGAGCCTTATCCAAAATACATGATTGTTAAATCGGTCAATTATAATGGCATATCACCAACTATTGGTATATATATAAAAATCTTTAGTAATGGTAATAATTCTGATTAAATAAATTTAGTAATTTCTTTTCTACGATTTTGTGTTGGTCGTGTTAATTGCAAAATGACACATTTCATCCATCCTGGATTCAGATATCATCTTACAAAAGCTCGACGGACATTAAGGTAATTGAATTGCAATGATGAGTTTAAATTTTGCGTAAATATATATATATATATATATATATATATATATATATATATTGCTATTTAGTGTTGGTACGGTAAATTCTAATCCGCAAATTTACGCGCGAATATAAATACAAAATAATTATAAATTGCGTGTTAGTAATAAAGTATGTGGCAAGTTTCGATTTATTTGACTTAAACACCTAGCTGGTTTTGCAAGTGAGTATGGCAACATGTTATGGTAAAAAATCATGTCATCCATATATAAGTGCTAGGGCATATTGGTAGGTTCTAGATTCCTGTAGAACAAGGCCTTAAGTCTCAGATATATCTATGCAATTTCGTAAACTTTGGTGCCAAAAAGCTGCTAGCTCAGCTTAAACCAGCACACGCAGATCGATTTGATTACAATTTGTGAAGAGTATGAATATAGACCTTGAAACAGTTCGGATTAGAATGAGTATGGAATAAGAAAAGAGTTATATTGAATTACCGCACAGACCGGAGAATGTTGACAGTTAGTGAAAAACGAACGATCGTAACAACAATTTTTAGCAAGTAAAATGCTTTGTAAACAGGGGTGGGCTGCATACTTCAAGGAACAGCACTCTAAGTCACTTACATCAATGTTGATCGTCTAAATTACGTATTCTTTCAAAATTTAAAACTCCATTACCTAATTGCAATCATAAATCGAACTTCAGACTCGGTCAATCTCATATCTTCCTTGTTTAATGATGACGTGACACGAACATCCACCAATAAAGAGGAGTCGGCTAAATTTCTATCACATTTCATTTAGCCAATTACAAAGCATTGCAAAACTACGGCCATTTGCAAGTACTGACAAAACGACTGCTTAAAACAGTAACTCATGTAAATTTATCACATTAAGTTATTGATTGTATAGATAACTTGCAACCTACTTTCTAGTAAAGTACAGTGCATGCGAAATTATTGATGGAGAGTCGCATTTCAGATTTTTCACGCCTGCTATATATTTTGATTTGGTGTCCGTTGGTAATGTTTCCGTCCTGTTTTGGTGACTATCATGAAAAGTGCGACTGATGGTAGACTGGATAGGTTGTACGACTGATTAGACAACATTGGCATGTGTTTGTCACGTTCGCCAACTAGGGTTAAACAAATTTAGACACTTCGCACGCAAGCAATAACTGATCAATTGATCAACTTATTTAGGTGTTTATTGAAAGCCGCGAAAATGTTATTTTCCTGACTGCGCAGAAATTGTGCAGAATACAATCCCATCAAGTAAAATTTATGCGAGTCAACTAGACGTTGAGAGCTGCGTAAATTCTTTTATATATATATATATATATATATATATATATATATATATATATAGATCAACTGCGGTTCGATCTTCATAAGTTAGTTTGTCATCACCGTCAAATGATGATTATGTAATGTCTAAACGCGTCATTGCATGCGCCTGAAGGCTGTTTTTCTATCTTCGTGTCAGTTTAGCTAAAACAGGATTATTCATTATTTCGATACCAAAACCATATTTATTCAAAGCCAAATTCGAGCCAAAATACAAGATTTTTCTATCATATTTTAGCTCAATAAATTTATTTTACGATAAGGAAGTATATGGCCTTCATACTTTAGCAATTTGATTCAGTGGATGGCAATGAACATGTGAATATTAAATCCAGAAATGGTATTATCGCGAAGTTTGTAACGATCCTATTAGCTCTTACACAGGTAGTTATAGTCGCACCAAGGTCTGTAATGTGTTATTGCACAGCTTGATTAAACTGAGTGGCATTCAGTAAGGTTTTCCACTGTCTATTTTTTTCGAATTTAATCAATGTTCCTATTAAGGCCTGTACTCTTACGTACGCTCACGATGACAGAGAAAATTTCCTCCAAAGCGATAAAGTGGTCGACGTGAACAACACAAATGTTACAGCTCCGTAATTGGAAAATCCAGATTCTGCCCCGACCACCATGAATAGATAAGCAGCCGCTATTCCGCTTTTTGGTGTTAAATATGCGCCCTCTAATGATAAGGTCTTGCTGCAGACCAATTATCACTCGCTCACACTTTGCGGCCTTATGATGAAGAGTTGGACGTAGATGACCGGTTCCCTGAGCTTGGAATTCGAGCAAATAATTCTGGCAATATGCGCGGCTAAGTGAATAGGCAAATTTCAAAGGCCAACACAGCATCGCACGTTGCTTCCGAGATCGGGCGGGCAGTGCAACTCCATGCGCATAGTTCTAGAACACCAGCAAGATTTTTACCTTTCGCGTGCTTTTATCGCTTCCACAATTTCTAAGCGTTCTGGACGCCATTTTAAAATTGGCCCTTAGTGAAAACTTCTGGTTAAAATGGACCATTTTCTACAAAACTATGGTAAATTATTATAATGTTCTCAATTTGTTTTAATTGGCAAATATTACCTCATTAGGGTTTTCGACGAGCACTTGATCATACTCATTTAATGCAACCAAAAATATTATTGACGTAACATTTTCGAAACAGTGTATCCATTTTCGTCTTTCGGAGCGCTGGCCTCCAACATCTACCATTCTAAAGACGAATAAAAAAATATAGACATTTTAGGCTCTTGCCAATCGTTAATTAAATTTTTAAGTTTTATAAATTTGTTTTTTTTGCAGAAAATGGCTCTCAACTTGACACATGAACACAGAATTGAAAGTGCACACACGTGCATAAATGTGTTGCAATGATCAGGAATAAAATCAAAATATTTACTGAATCTAGGGAGCATTCTTTATGGAAATTTATTGAAGTTTTCTGTAAAATTGGGTGTCTTATGTATGTCTTATATATATATATATATATATATATATATATATATATATTTGCGTGTGTGGTAAAATGTCCACTGTATGTTGAAATGAATTTATGTATAGATCCACATGGAGACAGAATTATTCTTAGTTATCATCCATTATTTTATACTATTTGGCTGTAAAATAATTCATTGATATTATGTAAGACATTTACATAAACAAAAATAACGGTGTTTTAAAAAACAAGTATACACATAACCAGAAGGATAAATCAAAGACAGCATGAACGGAACGTATAATCTTGTGCACATTCGTTTCGTGCTTATTGGCGACTCATCAGTAGGAGCCGGTATTACGACATTTACTCGCTTAATATTTGGGTGAGGAATGTGGAAAAATAATATAAGTTTTTAAAGAAATGCAACTGTCTTCATTTTCACAGAAAATAAGTCGGCTTCTCATTCCGGAAGCTATTTTTAATAAAATATCAAAAAATAAGCCTGGCTTATGCAAAGGTAAATTGACATTAATTGCATTAATTTCACTTATATGAACTCACACGGGCAATTTATTCTATCAGTCTAATTACTTCCTAGTCCTAAACGAACGTACCTCACAAAGGCATGGTGTACGCTCATCTATTTAATCGTCTGTATGTGTTATTAGATCACTGAAAGTTCACATGAATGAGTGTACACATGCAGACACATGCATATATATACATGTCACACACATATCTAGTGAATATCATTTATGGTTACGCAATCTACGATTAAGTATAAATGAAATCGTTTAAACAAAAGTTACCACTTGACTTTATAATTCATGAAATCAAGTATGCGAACTTGAAATTAACGCCAATTCCATTGTATCTTTCCGGTCGCGCAATATAGCAGAACTACCGTCAATTGCATGTAATGACGCGTTTCGACCTTCCATAATTATCATCAGAACACGACGGTAAACTGTTACATCTAGTAGCTTCACATATAGTGGAATTGACAAGAACGTCCTATGCGGTCACGGAGATTAACTATTCGCATCTTTCATCGAACTTAAACAATTTATAAAATTAAATAATCATTGATGCGCGTGTGGAGACAACAATTATTGAAATCAAATTTTAGAGATTGAAATAAGAACCGATCACATTGTGTATAGCCAGTTAAACATTATAATAAATATATATTCAGCCACACATGTTGTGAACTTCTTTGTGGGGTGAGCTTACCGTTGAAAAGTCTTCCGTAACAGAAGGCTAAAATACTCGGAGTGAAAGGAAGGATTATTATAATCAAGGTTGCTGTCTTGATATAAACCCCTGACCCATTAATTACTTACATATGTCAGTATAAACTAAGAATTGTATAATGTAGAAAAGGCAATTCATCCAGTAAACCAGGTTCGTCCTATTGGGAACTCATCATGTACTGGCCAGAATTTGCCGCGGGCAGGACTCGAACCTGGGCACGGAACCTGGTGCTCTAACCACTGAGCCATCCTGCCGCACACTACACTGCACACAATTTTCAGTTATATACTAACTAATGTAACCTGGTTAGTCTATTTTTCCTTTAAGTGGAGCTCATATAGCATCCATTTAGACCCAAAGTTCCAACTAACCATCCACAATCTGTCATTACTGAACAGACACCACATTACATGGGTAAGTGGTATTTAAATGAACATTTATATAATTAAACGAACATTGGTTGCGCGGGTGGTGATAACAATTATTATAATCAAGGTTGCAGTCTTGATATAAACAATGAGTTCTCAATAAGGACGAAACCGTTCTACTGGATGAATTGCCTTTTCTACACCATACAATTCTTAGTTTATACTGACATATGTAAGTAATTAATGGGTCAGGTGTTTATATCAAGACAGCAACCTTGATTATAATAATTGTTATCACCACCCGCGCAACCAATGTTCGTTTAATTATATAAATGTTCATTTCAATACCACTTACCCATGTAGTGTGGTGTCTGTTCAGTAATGACAGATTGTGGATGGTTAGTTGGAACTTTGGGTCTAAATGGATGCCATATGAGCTCCACCTAAAGGAAAAATAGACTAACCAGGTTACATTAGTTAGTATATAACTGAAAAGTGTGTGCAGTGTAGTATGCGGCAGGATGGCTCAGTGGTTAGAGCACCAGGTTCCGAAGCAGACGTGCCCAGGTTCGAGTCCTGTCCGTTCTGGCCAGTACATGATGAGTTCCCAATAAGGACGAAACCGGTCTACTGGATGAATTGCCTTTTCTACATTATACAACTCTTAGTTTATACTGACATATGTAAGTAATAAATTGGTCAGGTGTTTATATCAAGACCGAAACCTTAATTATAATAATTGTTATCACCACCCGCGCAACCAATGTTCGTTTAATTATGAAAGGGAGCATAGTGGATGTAAAGCACATTATTTCGCAAAAAAAATGTATCTTATCTGGAACAGATTGGGAAGAACGCCGAAAGCCTATGCATGTGAACGTCTGAATGGAGAAACTCAACGGAGAAAGAGAGAGAGGCAAAATACATAGAAAAACACTGCCGTCTGATTTATTTCGTCGGTACATTTTTGTTTGTTTTGACTAAAAATAACTGATATCCTACATCGCGTGAACGTGTGGTTATGTAATACTGTAATGGTATATTTGGCAGGTAGTGATAACTATGATTTCTATTTAGCTTAATGTTTATCTAAAATGTTTAAATTCTGGACTTCTAATTAAACGAACATTGGTTGATAACAATTACTTTTTATTAAAGTTGCGAAATTGATATAAACACGACCCATTTGTCAGTGCGGAAAAGTAGACCGGTTTCGTCCTTATTGGGAACTCATCACGTACTGTCCAGAAATTGCCACAGACAGGGCTCGAACCTGGGTACGTCTGCTTCGGAATCTGATGCTCTAACATTTGAGTCACCCTGCATCATACTACACACAATGTTCAGTTGTATACTAACTCATGTATCTTGGTAATTCTAATAAATCTGTTGTTATTGCTTGCACATTTAACTATATTACTTGCAGATGTTATCGCTATTACAGTTAAGTTTAAATTGTATTTATAAAATACTCTATGTATGTGAGCGGAGCCTAAATTTATAATCGTATTTTACTTGAAAGAAACTATTATTTTTATGGTTTCGCCTAATGAATGACCCAGAAGTTCAATCTTTGCTTTGTGCCTTGATATTAAAACTTGATCGCAGCTAAAATAACAAGAATTCTACATAGAAGATTTAACACGCGGAAGACGGAGGCGAGATTTTCACAAAGAATCTAAACAAAATTATTGAAGTTTACAGTTTTAACGGAGGTGAATGATGATGCAGAATCCTACTGATGAGAAGCCAGTAAACGCGTAGCGCTTGCGCCAATGAGAGAAAATATTCTGTTCATGATTTCTTAAGTTAATTTTATGTGGCATACAACCAAACATGAGCCAAACAAGTGGGCGCAACAAGATTGAAATTTAATTTAAATCGCTTCATCTTTACGTGTTCTCGGGTTAACTCATACAAACTACAGATTTTTCATTAAATAGATAAACGTCGTGTATGTGTGTGCGTGTTTGTCATTTTAAAAATAATTACATAAACGTATATATCCAACTCAGTGAAATTACAGTGGCTAAATGTGAATTTACTCTTTGTACGGGTTAGATTAGTTTGCTTATTTTTATAATCTAAAATGAAACAATAACGTGGGCCTTCAGTGCTTAGGAAGGAGATAAAGGTAATACAACTATACCTGTAGAAAAACCATGCCAGGATAAGTGATCAAAAGGTAAGAAACACAAAATTCCAAATTAGGATCTGAAGTTAAAATTAATAAAGGTCAGAAAAAAAATTAAGAAATTTTTTACTAGGTGTTGCGGACTTAGTAACAAATTAGTTCAACTGGGTCCAGATGGATACACCAAAGTCAGAACGAACGAAAGGTATAATCTCATGTATACACGCGTTTCTGCTTATTGGCGATTGGTCAGTAGGACCCGGTACTACGCCCTATACACACTATATATTCAGTCAATTTCCCATACGAATGTGTATTCAAGCAGTAATAGAGTTAACTTCATATAAAGTCTTCGACAATGCGACTTCAAAGCCAACTCAAAATATATGAAATATATACCAACTGAACTAATTTGTTACTATGTTCGCAAAACCTAATACATACTTGCATAAATATTAGGTCTTCGCAACAAACAATATTTAACTATAGTTACCGTACATGGTTCCAACACAATGGATTTAAAGACATGCTGACTTTGACCTATATATATATATATATATATATATATATATATATATATATATATATATATATATATATATATATATATATATATATATATATATATATATATATATATATATATATATATAGGTAATTATATTAGTAGCACCTTTAATTATTTTCCTGAAAAATTACATTTAGAATTTTTATGATATGTGTGCCTACAATTTATTGACTTCAAATGAATTAACGGCATATATATAAGCTGTGCATTGCATTAAGTTAAACACTAATAAATATTGGTCAAAATTATCTATAAATATCCAAAAATATTCAATGATTCATTTGGTAACTCTATTATCCTGCTAACTGCAAATAAACTAATATTTAGTAAATCCATAATTCTCTGAGGACGTTTGTGAACTAGAAGTCATCTCTCGCGCAATTATTGATTATTTAATTCTGTGAACAACTATTTTAATCATTTTTTGTCCTAGTAAGCGTACAATTAGGCACAATGCAGGTTGGTAGTCAAAAAAATTATTAATTAAAAATATACTACTGGGTATACAGATTTGGTTTATGCATACATAAAACAGTTTTCGAGCCAATTAAAAACGTTTACAACTTTGTTTCATGAAGCAAATATTTAAAGTCACTTATTAGTCGGCCAAGCTTTTATCATTCATAAACCTTGAACATTGTTAAAGAAAACAGGTGTATGTGTGTATTTGATTGCTGAGTTCTGAGTGACACCATCACTCTGAAGGCTTTAACATGTGTAATATCTATTGAAAATATTGGTCTCAATTTCTGCAAATTGACTCAAGAGGTTTCGATATTTCCTTTTCGACACCACTATCATACCTGTAATAGCACATATTCTACTAATCCAAAAACACATGAATTAAGACTCGAATATTTTCAATGAACAGTACACGTATTTAAGCCGTTAGTGTGACGGAACCAACAAGAACCCATCAGTCGTGCACCTAAATTGTTTTGCCGACCAAAAAGTGGTAATGTACGGCCCACTAATTCAATGGCGGAAAGAAATCAGGAATATAGCACTGCGGAACGGTCATTTTATTAAAAATCGTAATGAAACGTTGATTACGTTACTTGTGGTACCGTTTGAGAATAACGATAACAAGTCCTGATCGCCAGGCTACCACGGAAACTCAAGTGGACAGTTATAATCGTAGGTAAAGGAAAACCGACTCGTAGATGGATACTATTATTCACGATGTCTGTCAGTTTATCACGCCCCACCTTACCAATTCTGACCAAAAGTCACTCGAACATCTGAAACTCACGAACCGAAAGATCTAGATAATCGAAAACAATTTCTTTACAAAATATTTATGTTTTTACCTAAAGATGGTTGAATCCAGATCAAACGGATATTCAATTATTCCTGTGGTTGGCACACGAACACGAAGAATATCTTGAAGATTGGGCAAGTAATCTGGGTCAGAAATTCTGTCCAGATTGTCCAGATAACTGAATACAAAAATAAAAGCGCAAACAAAACAAATCAGATTTTGCATACCTTTTTAAAATAAACATCATTTCATGAAGCATAACCAAAGCATCAACTGCAAAGACTGATTTTTATTGTCAAACGATCACTGGTTGCGCGGGCGATTATAACCTTTATTTAAACCAAAGTTGCTATCTTGAAATAAACTCTAACTCCATTAGACATACACATTTGTTATTACCAACTTAACATTGTGTTATTTAGAAATGGCAATTCATCCAGAAGACCGGTTTCGTCATTATTGGGAAATCTTCAGGTGCTGTCTACGATCGAGCCCCGTCCACAGAAAATTCTGGCCAGTACCTGGGGAGTTCCAAATAAGTACGAAGCTGATCTACTATATATATATATATATATATATATATATATATATATATATATATATATATAGATCTCAAACATCACTTTGCAATACTGCGAGATGACCTTTAAATGCAAACACGCATACACACTCACTCAACTAGCCAAAACAAGAAACAGAAGTAAAACGAGTCAGATTTGTTACCACTAGCAAATCAATTGATAATACTATATATATATATATATATATATATATATATATATATATATATATATATATACTGGCCCGTTACTTTTCGTAAGACAATAAAAATCGTAAACAGTCCGAAGATAAATTATATATTCAGATATTATCATTAAATATTATCATTTTTGCAAAATAGTCGTGCGCAATGCACAAGTCACTGTAATACCACAAATCCGAATATGAAGGTAAGCGCATGTCAAAATTGGTTAATTTTTGAAAATTGAAGAATTTAAGAAACATGGGCTCAGTGGTTAGAGCACCAGAATCCGAAGCAGACGTGCCCAGATTCGAGCCTTGTCCGCAGAAAATTCTGGACAGTACGTGATGAGATCCCTATAAGGATAAAACCGGTCTACTGGATGAATTTCATTTTCTACACTATGCAGTTCTCAATTTACACTGACATATGTAAGTAATTAATAAGTCAGGTGCTTATATCAAGATCGCAACCTTGATTAAAAGTAATGAAAAAGCCTGTTCTAAAATTGACATAGTTAACGAAAATGAAAACTTATCTTAATTTAACATTATGTAAACCAATAAAATTTACTTTCGCGTCGAAAATATGGTTATGTACATGCAGGAATTAAGGTGTTCATAAAAAAATTCTACGTAAAGTGTATCCTAACGAGGGACGTGATATATATATATATATATATATATATATATATATATATAATATCGTTTTTTTATATATAGATGGCAAACTTGATTTAAATAATTGTTATCACCGCCCGCGCAAACAATTATTGTTTAATTGTATTAATTTTCAGTGCAAAGCCACTTCGCCAGATAGCGTGATGTCCGTTCTAGAATTTACGATTTGTTGTTGTTAGTTAGAATTTTAGGCCTACAGAGATGTTATATAGGCTCCACCTATAAGAAAAGCAAAGCTAATAACAATTTTTAGTATTTAACTGAAAATTTAATTTAGCGTGCGGCAGATTGGCTCGATGGTTTGTGTTATAGTCTCCGAAGCAGATGTGCACACGTTCGAACCCTATCGGCGGCGAATTCTGGAAATATTTAAAGAGTTCAAAATAAGGACTAAACTGGTCTAATAGATTAATTTCTTTTTTGCATTAGACGATGTTCATTTTAAACTGAATAATGAATATATATAGTGGGATTGGTGCTTATTTCAAGATCGCGTCTTTGATTGAAATAATTGATTCTTATTATGTTAAGAAATGCCAGAAATATCGATATACACTTATTAATCGTTGTTGGTATTGAGAACACGTGGGCTGATTAAGTCAGGCTGGGTAACAACTATAGGTCACACGAACGTTTTTACAAATTCAGGTTCGTGCGTAAAGAACATAATTATGCAAGAAACATTATATATTTACAGAAGAAATGTTTGAGTTACTTTTAATTAATAATAGGATTTAGCAGTAAAAAGGGAAAATGTAAAACAAAGATGATTAAAAAAAGCGCCTGTTAACTCCATTCATTGCTAAATATAAAGATTTTACTATTCATTCAACAGATAAATATTTGGAGATGGCTGTCACGAATAGAAACGAATAGTTATTTTATAGGAATAGTTTTATTTTTGGTTGGAATACACTAGTTTTTTCTTATAATGATGCAAAATAGTTTTCCTCCTTACAGTATAAAAAGAATTAAAATGCCTAAAATAGTATAACGAAGTCCGTTGAAACAAAAACAGCCATATTATATGCTTTAAGAATGACAAAAAATCCGTTAATGCTCTGAGATCAGTTGGGTTCGTAGAAGACACACCGACACGTCAATTAGACAACAAGGTATCACTTATCCGAGAAAAGCTTGACATATTCGGTTGAATATTTTTATAAAGTATAAACTATGAACTTTAAAACTCATTTGATATGTTTGGTTAATGCCATTTACTAATGTATCATTGCAAGAAATATTCGACATGATATGTTTTAATATGTGTTAGAGAATTTCAAGACAAATAATGGTTGGATCTGATAAATTGCTGTACTCGTAGTGTTAGAAACTCATCACAACACTATACAATCCTTAGTTTATTTTGACGAATGTAGTGTGCGGCAGGGTGGCTCAGTGGTTACAGCATCAGGTTCCGAAGCAGACATGCGCAGATTCGAACCATGTGCGCGGCAAATTCTGGACAGTACGTGAAGAGTTCCCAATAAAGACGAATTTGGTCTACTAAGTAAATTTCCTTTTCTACTTTATATAATGCTTATTTTTTCTGACAAATGTATGTATTTAATGGGACTGATGTTTACATAAATATCGCAACTTTGCTTTAATAAAGTTTCACATACATGCCCATCAAATTCAAATTTCAACAGTTCATGCCTTAAAAACTGCTTCATTTTGGTAGCTTTAATTTACATTTCGGTGTTGGAATAAATAAAATTTCCAGCTTACTTAAATATATGAATAAATCCTCCTAATACGTAATTTATTATGTGTGAAAGCATTTAGAATTTACTTCCCTTGAACAAAATTCAGTCAATCATAACTTAATTGAGAAATGTGAAATTAAACGAAGTTTCAATTCACAATTATTTTATTTTAAATTATTCAATCAGAAATACATTTAAGTACAATTCCAGATCAAGCATTAACTAATTTGCTCATTAGTGAGATTATATTTCAAAGTTCATGCAAAGATTTTATATAATCGGCAAACTGAAATTGTTCTATGTTATAATGTAGCATAAAAAAACTTTTTGGAGACAAGAATTCACCAAAAGCAATTGGTTGTAGTACAAAATACAGAGCGTAAGTCCCTGTCTTATGATTCACATATTTATAAAAGATGAATTAAATGTTCTTTCGCAATGGAAGTATTTACTTACAGCCATGATCGTGAGATGTGCATAGACGTAAGTTATCATCGGAAAGGCGTCTCGATTGGCGCAAGCATTACTGGTCAGTTGTTACGCCGAAACCAACCTACATTCTCTACGGGTAAGTTGAACTCAGGTGAGATTTGTGCTGACCTTTTGACTCACAAAAGCAAGCTGGCTATCGTCCCGCGCTACTTACACCTAAATTTAAATATTTTCCAACAATGATCTACAATTTGCTTAATAGATTTATATGTAAGCTTAGTCCGTTATCAATAAGGTATATATTATTAATTCAAAATCTATGGAGAATGTATATCGCATTATGACGGATAGACTACAATAACAGCATATGATCAACCTTGGCTTACAACTTTAAAAATACGTAAAATGTTGCGTCAGCATAAATTTGTAAACTAGCGTTAAGAGTTCTAACTGCGTACATTGTACCCTATGGGCGTTGAATCTAAATAAGTCAATCAACAATAAATTAAAAATTAGTGATGCACTGCAGACAGGCATTAACTACAAGCAGAAACCTTCCAGCCTCTAAGATCTTAAGCGAAAAGCTTGCATAGCCTATAGTTTTGCTGAAGAGTGCTCTGTTACCAGTCATCAGGAAGCTCGTCTGCTTGGAATCTCTGCTACTAACGACCGCTTCGGCGTTCGCTGAGAATTACAGACGAAGTAGCCTTGCTGAGGTAGCAGCACGCGAGCTATGCAAACCAAACTTAACGCGCTGGTCTTTTTCACAAACTGCTTAATGAAGGTTTTCAAGTTAAGCATATTGACGGTGTTTCTTTTTGCTATTACAACATTAAGGTGAGTAAAAATAATAGGCTTTACCTGTTCTGCTCGGTTATTCTTTAATGTGCGATACAAATCGCAACTAATTAAGCAATTTTGATTGGTTGGGCGGAGTCATGGGCCCAGAAAACGATAAAGCATCCTGCTCACCAGCCTTGTGAGACCAATCCAGCAGAGCTGGCCAGATACTATTGATTTGGGTAGTCGGCATTTTAACACACCCGAATGTATATCTTCAATAACAGAAATACACTTGGCTGTGCAAACCTTTGTGGGATAGTGTACAGCGTAGAGGTTTCGGCCCTTCTTAAATTCACAAAATGCTATATCTACAGTTATCCCCGTAAATATGATTTATATTCCCTACATGCAGAACACAAATGTACTTTCTTAAATTGATATAATTTTTATGCTGTAAATAATTACCTTAATTTTTTTTGTATCTTTAATTCTCAAACGAGACGTAGTTCCGTCCGTGCAAAACTGACGCAAGTGTTTTTGAGACTAGTGATGAGCAAAGCAAACAGTTATTTGAAGTGGTCTCATTCAACGTAGTCGGAAATATAATAATAATTAAAATTTTGAACCCATACAGTTTGTCACATTAAAAAAGACCAATAGAAAGGTAACTTTAGGTAGAAACAGAATAACTATCCAATTGCAATTCATGACTGTTATAATCCGATTTTAAAATGGCTATCTGAATGTCATCAGCTTAATCTTATGACGTTATACATAAGCGCAACAACTTTAAAGATTTACCACTTACTATTTTGATGAGTCAGTAAGTTGATATTCTCTGCGTCTATCATAACATTCTTTCATGCCAGCATCTGCCCATAATTGTTTCATGGCGCAAATATCTTCAGGACGTAACTCCTCACAGCTTTCGCAGTCGATCTCACGAATAAGTTCCACATTCAACTGCAGAATAAACCAGGATTTATTTGTATTAAAATGAAATTGCTGAACAAAATTTTGAGCAAAAAATTAATTTCATCCTAATTTGAATGGTATCGAAGCCAACTTCCACTCATTGCCCTGCTTTAAGCCTGTTACGTCTAATCGCGTCTTTTGACAGCAAAAAAATTAACGCAGATCATCAGCCGAATACGAGAATATTGTATAATTCATTCTATAAAAAGCCTACATATTCTAATTCAGATTGTTAACTTTCTGTAACGAAACAGTCAAAAATCGATTTATAAAAATAAAATTATTAAATGAAATATTGTAATTATTAATCTATTTATTTTTTAATAGGGCTTAAGTTATCAATGTTCACATTGCTGTTGTACTCTGCTATTTTGTTTGTGGAACTATGATTACCTTAAACAATTAATAAAAATCTCTACAGTGTTTATTTATTAAGATCTTTCCGAAATTCCTTTCACTTTCATAGTTAAGTCAAATTAATTAACTAATATGAATTTATATCGCCAAACTTTAAACTAACGATATTATGGTTAGCGCGTGACAGTCTTATACACAAAAATTACTAATATTCATGCAAAACATCTCATCCTTCAACATTTTCAAATCTCTTGATAACCATATCTGTTGTTGCCTTTCTCTCGCGTTACTCCACCTTTTCGGTAAACGACATATTCTTATCTAAGTTATCCACTAATTTATGGTTCGTCTGCACTACGAATGTAGTAATCATAAACATTTTAATTATATATATATATATATATATATATATATATATATATATATATATATAAGAAAGAGAGTGTGGACGTGTATGCTTTTGTTTGAATAAGTGCGCAAGCTAAACCATGATGAAATACCTGGAAACTTGCAGAGATAACAAGATACTGATAGAAACAGGATTAGAATTTATGATATATTATAAATACAATCTGTAAATAAACCTGTCACGCATCCTGTTTGGAATTTATGTAACTTGTAGCAATAGCCACCTTTGAGGCCGAGAACGCTCCAATTGTCCTATCTAGAGCTGAAGTGAATAAAAAATAAAGTCTTCGTAGAATTGCACGAATTACGATGAAGCAGTCAGTAGAATGATGGAAGCAGCCTTCGAACTGCAGAAGTGAATATAAAATATTAACTATTTTTAATTGTTTTAACTGAAATGACACGCTTTATACGAGCAAACTCCTATAAATAATTGATTAAAAATAAAACATTTTTGTTGAATTGAACAAAGTGGCTTCTGACGGATTGCAAAACTTAGTAAGAATATTGGCTGCACTAATGAACATTTTGACTGCGCAATCAGGGATACTTAAGCCTCGGCTGGACGGCACATTAATAATAAATTCTGAGGGAATCAGCATAAACGACACCACCTATATAGGTGACGTCAACATAGCTCACATTTGTTTAATACGTGTATGTTGACATTTATAAAATGTAAGCTGATGATAAAACAAATAGGAAATTAGAAGATTTCAACGATAATATGGCAGGAAAAGGCATGGGCCGTCAAGAAAATGAATATTTCTAAGTTAATTGATGAAAAGTACAAAAGAAATTTGATGACCACAACAAAACATTTAAACAAAAGGAAAATTTATGGAAGTATAAACTTGAGTAAAATTAATTTAAGCAACAATTTTTTTTAAATTACACGCTGTTATTGCTCAGTAAGTCATTTTGGAATTAATGGTCAAGTACAGAACTAGCAAATCCCATATCCTTTCACATTAATTACTGTTAGCAGAAGAGGCGTATTTTCATAAGTATACGAACATAATAGTGTAATAATGCTATTCAAGGCTGGATCAATATAAGTGTGTTTAGGCAAAACCGTCAACAAGCAATAGGCTTCATAAAATCAAGTTTGTTTGATTGGTATAAACACCAGTCAAATTGTATTTAACCAGTCGCACAACAGCTAAACCACCGTTTAGCAATGTGGTTGATAATTCCATAGGAATATTGCTAAAATAGCTCGTTTTAGATAAAGCATGAAGAAGTATTAAAATGCTAATAAATAAACTTGAAGATAAACGAAAAAATATAAAAATTATTTTTCATGTTGATTGTACAAAGACATAAAGACTGCTGAATTAATCAGTAAATAATTATTTCAAATATGACCACAAGGTTAAACCAAAAACAGCATGAACGGAAAGTATAAAAATCCAGTAAGCACGAAACTAATGTGCACGAGATTGTACTTTACGTTCATGCTGTCTGTGGTTTATCCTTCTGGACATATTTGAAATAATTTGTTAGTAAGTGCATAATGTCTAATACACAATTGAATATATATGAGCTCTCCGCCACAAACAGTATCTGACTTAATCAGTAGTTTGGCGCTTAATTGAAGAGCTTAAAATCATAATTCCAAACACAAAATACTTGAAATTACTGCAGATTTTATTATTTAAATCAAATTGACTGATATTAGATGCACAATAGTCCTACTTTTCAGCACCAATTTTACGCTATAGAGGCACTTTCGTGATGCGGTTGTGCAGACGAGTTTCTAACATTCGTAACAACGGGCTTAAATATGTCTGACTGCCGGATCTCAAGCTGACTTGCACTGGTGATAGTCAAAGAAGATCGACACGCGTACTCGTGTTTAAATGAAGTTATTTCAACAATCTGTTGCTGTCATTAAACTGAGGCGTCAAGTCCGCAACACCCAAATAACCAATTATCTTCGCCTCTCAACCAATATATTGTTGATTAAGCAAATTATTTGTTTTTAAAACTTGGTTTGTTAACTCTACGTTGAAATGTTTTATTAGAATAATTGTTTAATATTGGTTAAGGTTACGGATAGTTTCACCAACATGTTAGACGGCCATTTAGTTTTTAAATAATAAAAATGAATATTGTTATAATCGTTTACAACCCGTTGTAAAGTTATATCCACAATTAGTTTGGATTAGGTCATCAAAAGTTTAGCAAAAGACGGAAATAATCAATGACAAGCCCCCGATCTGACTTGCTCTTTTCGGTTGCCCTTTTGTATAATGTCAGAATCGAATATAATTAAACGAACATTGGTTGCGCGGGTGGTGATAACAATTATTTTAATCAAGGTTGCGGTCTTGATATAAACACCTGACCCATTAATTACTTACATATGTCAGTATAAACTAAGAATTGTATAGTGTAGAAAAGGCAATTCATCCAGTAGACCGGTTTCGTCCTTAATGGGAACTCATCATGTACTGGCCAGTCCTGTCCGCGGCAAATTCTGGCCATTACATGATGAGTTCCCAATACGGACGAAACCGGTCTACTGGATGAATTGCCTTTTCTACACTATAAAATTCTTAGTTTATACTGACATATTTAAGTAATTAATGGGTCAGATGTTTATATCAAGAATTGAATATAGTTATTGAATGTCTTCTTTGCTGGCAGAGGTGTTGCCTTAGAAAGCGGATTATGAATATTCTTTCGGGGCCACAGGCAATCATGATGGCTAGATGGAACCGCAGATAGCACACAAACATTTACGACATCGATGAGTTATTCGCCGCGCAGGTTAGTCCCAAAGATCAAAGGGCACTCGGCTGCGATCAAATCTGGCAATTCATACAGGAAACAGAAACAAATGTACAGGCTTCATTAATTCCTCCTAACAACCAAAAGTTCTACTGTCACTAAATGTAAAGGAGAACGAAATCTCATGTGATGTACGCATTTTAGATGATTTTTAATATCCATCTAAGATAAATTGACTATCTACCTCTAATCTGCAATTTAGGCACAGCAAGTACTTGAATATTGGTTTGTAATGAAACAATATCGTCAATCTTAGCTGAGCGTCAAGCGTTATTGAGCAGGAGCGCGATTTAGAAGTCAGCCAGATCTATTTAGCCGTTATGCGATTATCAATCACCATCGAACCTTGTTATTAATCATTATCTACATTGTTTGGAGCACCATGTGAAGAAGACACTAACAAATTCTTGTCGCCAAGTTGTCGAGCAAAATTGTGTCATCGGTGTTTGGAACTGGAGACAAAGTTGGACAAAAGATCTATTGGAGATAAACTATTGTTCCAGAAATCGGTATGTTGATTGCGCTGCAAACAAAGAGATTCTTGAATGGGCACAAATATGTAGAAATCTAGCGATACACATGTTTGAGTCGAGAAGCCTGGTTAAATTAGCGTTATTGACATAAGTTCTTTTGAACCCCTTGCGAGACACACCTAGATCTACTTTTACGCGCAACATTTGAGGCCGAAAACGTTCCAATTTTTCTATCTAGATCTAAAATGAGTACAACAGACTGTTTCTCGCAGAATCCCACGAATTAAGATGAATTAGTCAGCAGAGTGATGAGAGCAGCCTTCGAGCCGAATTTTGTTTTACTAAATGGACGCGGTTTATACGAGCAAACTCCTATAACCAACAAAGTAAAAATAAAGCATTTCTTTTGAGTTGAACAAAGGCTTCTGACGGATGGGAGAACTGAGCAAGCGTATTGCTTCCAAAAATGACCACTTTCACTCCGGAGTTAGGGATGATTAAATCTTGGCTAGATGACACTTATAATAAATTCTGAAGGAATCCGAATCAACGACACGACCAATATAGGTGAAGTGAACACATCCCACAGATAATTTGACAACTATTATTGTCAAATTATTTTTAGGATGAGATTTCTATTGAGTTAGGCTACCGCAACAGGAAGCCGAAATAAAACGGAGTAAAATGTAAACAGTGGAACCGAAATCCTTTTCTTGCACAAGGGCCAGTTAGTTAATCTATTCCCCGTTCGCGCAACGTGATTTATTTAGGTATATCGTGCTTTAGGGTTTCATTGTGAAATGTTCTTATTTGAAATAAAATAATAGATAAAGACAAAAAAGGTAATTTATTTGAAATTCCATGCAAATAAACAAAAATTTTGTGCAACTACATGCTTAACAGACTATAACTGTTCAAGATGGAGGGTTATTAGTTTTGAAATTTATGCGTAAGCTAATTGTAGTTGCGTAACGAGACAAAGCCGACTGTATTGTTAAATCAGAGTATAGTGGTGCAGATACATAGCAGACTAACTGCCAGGTTAAATAATGGTTGTGTTTAGTTATGCCTTCTTGGTTGAACTGTGGATTATACGTATATAAATGTATGTTTTTGCCTTATTGTTCTAGATCGTGCAGATAATTGTTAGCGTTATAAAAAAGTTAGTTATATTTCCTACTAAACTATTCAACAATAGTATAATTTGTGTGTTTTATTTTAGATCGCCCACGCTATAAACTTTATAATCTTTTAATATGGTTTTTTATATTTTAACTTTATACTAAAGATATCTATATTAACTTAATTTTTTTTAAACTATCAAATGGATTCATGGCTAGATTCGTGTATAGAGATATCTGCATAGAAACTATTTAATTTTGCTTCTTGTTTTATGCCTTTGGATATCATAAAAAATGATGTTCGAGTGCTGTTATATGGAAAATGTTTGTTGAGAACTATTGTTCCCAAGACTTGGACGAGGCTAAATAAGACAGCCTTTAAAATCCTAATATTAAGGAGGTTAATTTGTTTTCTCGACTGCTTGATAAGAACTGTGGCAGTCGTTCTAGAAGAATTTGGTTAACGTTACCAACGGTAAAAGGGAAGGAGCCTACATTATAGAAGTTAATCTATGGGAATGAGGCGGCTAGAGGTTTATTAAGAAACTTTTGGTGGTTGAACGTGCACTGATCATTACACTAATTGACGCAGTAAACAAGCCTGATTGCAGGAACGTTTGTAATACCTGCATCAAGTGTACTCCTGTTCATCTCCGTATTTTAAAGCCAGAATCTATTTTTTTCTGCTAAACCATATTAGTTACGAAAGTTATAAGATTCAGTCTATCTGATTAAAATGGGGAACTGCTTCATGGCGATTTCAAAACATACATGATTTCCAGTGTCCTGGTATTCGATGCTCAGTTGTTCCATGGCATTCATCATGGTTTGCACAGCCAAAATAATATTCTGATAGATCAATTTACAGAAACTGGCTCGTTCTGCATCCGAGTACCCAGCTCCATGAATGATACGCATCTGTTTGATGAAAGTGCTTTTCCCAGCTTCGCCGGTACCTAAAACACGATAAATTGTATAAGCTTTCGCTATATTCACATCGTTAACGCTACAAAAATAAAACAGTTAATCCTAGAAAGTTCAAATTTCTAATAGCTTGTGCGTATTTTGCATACGACAAACTGAGTTATGAATATTTTCATATTTTTCATTTCCCAATTATAACTATCAAGGACGAATAAAATGTTAACATTGCAGAAACTCAAAAATCGCATTCAATAATTACAAATATTTGGAGAAAATATTGATAAGAATAAGGCAGCTCATACAATAATTTTAATAAAATTAGCCAAACTGAAATATATATATATATATATATATATATATATATATATATATATATATATATATATATATATATTCTTTTGAAATGCGAGCTTTAATAAAATTCATTGTACCCTTCTTATGTGCAAAAACAAAAAGAAATTTTATCAGATATAAGAAAATTTTTCTTTCTCATGGTCTTCTCAAATATCTACTCATGAACATATCTTTATATATAAATTGGAAAGCAAAACAAGATAGAAATATGTGAACCAAGCGAGTGTGAAAAATAGAAACCAATCAAATTGCGTGCGTCACATCCAGTTCAAGCTCAATGCTTGTACGTGCTTCTTCTGCTTACATAAATCCGGCTGCAATTTGTTTATCCATAAGGCTTCGTATGTGGCTAGCTCCCTTTTGTTTTTGCATTTAGTAATTACTTTGAATGCTACGTCTGGAGAACATACGTGCGTTGTTTCGATGATGTGTTGCGCAATAGCAGACGTGTATTCACCATTTGATTTAAAACAGGCGTTCAAGTTGCAATGTTCTCTCATTCGAGTAATTAACCGTCTGGTCGATCGGCCTACGTAAGTTGATCGACAACTTGCGCATGTATATTGGTAAATAATATTTGATATCGACATTAACGGCTGTTTCTCTTTGATTGCTGGTAAAGGCAAGTGTGTTACCCTAAATAACACTCGTAGTTTGGCTGCATTAAATGTGCGTGTCAATGCTGCTTCAACTTTCTTTTGTGCCATTCGGGAAACTGCATCCCCCTTAAATGGGATGTTTAGGTAGACGGTTTTCTTTTCTGGCCCATAGTACGTCTGTTTCTGGTTAACTCCCCTTTTAATAATTGATTCAATTAATTGTCTGGGATAGCCATTAGACATTAAATCGTTAATTGCTTTATTATATTCATTTTCTTTAGAATCTTGACTAACCAACCTGTCAATTCTTGAAAAGCAACCACGAACTGTTGATAATTTATATTGAAATGGCACAAAACTGCTGTAATGCAAATACTGTGCAGACCATGTTGGTTTATGGTAAATTGTTCTGTTTAATTTACCATTAGTTTCTTTCTTTAATAGTACATCTAGGAAAGGCAGACAGTCATCTTTCTCGTGCTCTGACGTAAAACCGATATTCTTATGTGCTTTGTTGAAACTTTGAAGCAATGTTCGTGATTGCGACCTGTTTTTAAGTACAAGAAATATATCATCCACGTACCGTATATATTGAGCACATTTACTTATGTCACTCTTTAATGGTGTATTTTCTAGGTGCCCTAGAAAAATCTCAGCCAACACTGGAGATAAGGGGCTTCCCATTGCGACACCATCAGTCTGTTTGTAGATGTTTCCATTAAAACGAAATCGTACGTCTTTCGTGCATAATAAGATAAGCTTGCGTAGAGCATGACCTAGCACCGGCGATGGTAATATATCGTGTTCTACCACTTTGACTATAATGTCAATGGTTTCATCAATTGGAACATTTGTAAACAAAGACGTAACATCAAAAGATACCATAATCTTGTTTTTTAACATTTATATCTTGAATTTTGTTTACAAACTCAAACGACTCGGCAACCGAATGATTACCTAGTAGTTTACGTAATGGTTCAAGTAAACGAACTAGCCATTTAGCTAGTGCATGAAACGGAGAATTTACCATTGATAAAATTGGCCTCATAGGACAACCTCTTTTGTGTGTTTTTGGTAATCCGTACATTATTGGTGTAGATGATCCAACTGGCTTGAGCTTCTGTGCAGTGGCCTCATCAATAAAACCGGCATCTGTCAAAATCTTAATTTCATTAATTACTTTGCGCTCCACCTTGTCTATTTCATCTGATTTATCGTCTAGACGTGTGAATTTTTTATTGTCATTTAACACGTTTTCCATCTTTTGTACGTATTCAGATTTGTCCATTATAACTGCACTCTTTCCTTTATCAGCGCGTAGTATTTTGATGTCTGCGTTTCTGCTGATATTTCTAAGTGCATTTAGATGCTGCTTTGTCAATGGTGCTACGAGTCAACCGAAGAAATCTTACAAGGTTGGCGTATTCTAAAATTGAACAGTTGAAGGAAGATGAAGCAGTGCTACAGGCAAGAATTGGGTGTGTATCTTGTGTATTAGATGAACTAAGTCTTTTTGCAAGAATGAAATTTTTGATGTTTTTGCCGACAGTTATGTAGAAAGATAAAGCAAGAATTTGAACAAATTGGAAAAAGATGTAAAACCTGGAGTTTTGTGTGATTTAATACCGACCGATCTTGATAAGCGTGTGCTTAACTTATCAAAATTGCCAATCGATCAGCTAACAATGGAGGCACTATCGATGGGCCGAAATTATGGAATACATCCTTCTAATAAATACGATGTTGATTTTGAGGCAGCATTTGAATTGTTATTTGAACAAACAGCTGACTTGGAGCCTACCAGTATTGATTATAAAAAAAAAATTGGTTCAAGGCTACACTAGTTGATCAGGCTTCACACTTGAAATCGTCTAAATGTGCAGAGCAGCATGCGTTGACAAAGCAGCATCTAAATGCACTTAGAAATATCAGCAGAAACGCAGACATCAAAATACTACGCGCTGATAAAGGAAAGAGCGCAGTTATAATGGATAAATCTGAATACGTACAAAAGATGGAAAACGTGTTAAATGACAATACAAAATTCACACGTCTAGACGATAAATCAGATGAAATAGACAAGGTGGAGCGCAAAGTAATTAATGAAATTAAGATTTTGACAGATGCCGGTTTTATTGATGAGGCCACTGCACAGAAGCTCAAGCCAGTTGGATCATCTACACCAATAATGTACGGATTACCAAAAACACACAAAAGAGGTTGTCCTATGAGGCCAATTTTATCAATGGTAAATTCTCCGTTTCATGCACTAGCTAAATGGCTAGTTCGTTTACTTGAACTATTACGTAAACTACTAGGTAATTATTCGGTTGCCGATTCGTTTGAGTTTGTAAACAAAATTCAAGATATAAATGTTAAAAAACAAAGCACATAGAATATCGGTTTTACGTCAGAGCACGAGAAAGATGACTGTCTGCCTTTCCTAGATGTACTATTAAAGACAGAAATTAATGGTAAATTAAACATTGTCTGCATGTTAAAAACAAGATTGTGGTATCTTTTGATGTTACGTCTTTGTTTACAAATATTCCAATTGATGAAACCATTGACATTATAGTCAAAGCGGAAGAACACAATATATTATCCACGTCGGTGCCAGGTCAAACTCTACGCAAGCTTATCTTATTATGCCCGAAAGACATACGATATCGTTTTAATGGAAACATCTACAAACAGACTGATGGTGTCGCAATGGGAAGCCCCTTATCTCCAGTGTTGGCTGAGATTTTAAAGAGTGACATAAGTAAATGTGCTCAATATATACGGTACGTGGATGATATATTTCTTGTACTTAAAAACAGGTCGCAATCACGAACATTGCTTCAAAGTTTCAACAAAGCACATAAGAATATCGGTTTCACGTCAGAGCACGAGAAAGATAACTGTCTGCTTTTCCTAGGTGTACTATTAAAGAAAGAAACTAATGGTAAATTAAACAGAACAATTTACCTTTAACCAACATGGTCTGCACAGTATTTGCATTACAGCAGTTTTGTGCCATTTCAATATAAATTATCAACAGTTCGTGGTTGCTTTTCAAGAATTGACAGGTTGGTTAGTCAAGATTCTAAAGAAAATGAATATAATAAAGCAATTAATGATTTAATGTCTAATGGCTATCCCAGACAATTAATTGAATCAATTATTAAAAGGGGAGTTAACCAGAAAAAGACGTACTATGGGCCAGAAAAGAAAACCGTCTACCTAAACATCCCATTTAAGGGGGATGCAGTTTCCCGAATGGCACAAAAGAAAGTTGAAGTAGCATTAACACGCACATTTAATGCAGCTAAACTACGAGTGTTATTCAGGGGAACACACTTGCCTTTACCAGCAATCAAAGAGAAACAGCCGTTAATGTCGATATCAAATATTATTTACCAATATACATGCGCAAGTTGTCGATCAACTTACGTAGGCCGATCGACCAGACGGTTAATTACTCGAATGAGAGAACATTGCAACTTGAACGCCTGTTTTAAATCAAATGGTGAATACACGTCTGCTATTGCGCAACACATCATCGAAACAACACACGTATGTTCTCCAGACGTAGCATTCAAAGTAATTACTAAATGCAAAAACAAAAGGGAGCTAGCCACATACGAAGCCTTATGGATAAACAAATTGGAGCCGGATTTATGTAAGCAGAAGAAGCACGTACAAGCATTGAGCGTGAACTGGATGTGAGGCACGCCATTTGATTGGTTTCTATTTTTCACACTCGCTTTGTTCACATATTTCTATCTCGTTTTGCTTTCCAATTTATATATGAAGATATGTTAATGAGTAGATATTTGAGAAGACCATGCGAAAGAAAATTTTCTTATATCTGATAAAATTTCTTTTTGTTTTTGCACATAAGAAGGGTACAATGATAGTAGTTTATTTGTGCTCTGTGACTGCTTAAATACAATGGGATTGGGGCGTATCTCAATCGGGTAAATTTTGTTTAATGATATTGTTATAATCAAGATTGTAACCTTGATTATAATAATTGTTATCACCGCCCGCGCAAACGTTGTTCGTTTAATTGGTTTAAAGAAAGTTTGTCCATCTTTTCAAGACCTAACTAAAAATTTTACTTCCGTTAACTTATTGCGCTTTGATTAACCGCTCTGCTCAAACTTTTTACGTGGTATTTATGAGCAGATATGGCATCTTATATTTGCGTGAGCGTGGTTTGAGTTACCGCTGATAAAGATAATCGGCTATTTACACAGTACGACCGACCTCCGCGCTTTTATATAGTATCTTGATATTTCTCGCACTTGACTGCCTCGGTTCACAAGACGGGCGTTTATTCGTTGATTCATTCTGCTAAATAAACTCTCATTTACATTATCAATAAAATCTAATTATTCTTTCTTCACCTAATACGAACATTTTATTTATTTCCGAGGAACCAGTGCAGTTAGGTACAGAGTCTCCACTCTTTTTCAAGTTTCGGCTGAGGTATAATTTTTCAAATGCGAAATAACACGCCATTTGCTGTTTACAATAGACTGAGCGCGTAAAATTTGTAATTTTTCTCCAACCATTTTAGAGGCATTTTTTTCGACCTTAAACTTGAAATTATGCAGTTACGTTTCAAATAATTTTCTCTTAGGGCAAATTTTAAACCATTTTTCATAATCGGTTTAATTTTCGGCCCATAGTATTGGTTACTTATTAAATTGTCACACATATTTTCTTCCTACAGCAATACCTTGACTAAGAATTTGATAGAGCATAAAATTTATCGATTGTGCATTTTTTCAGGAAACTTAATTTATCCCAATTATTTCGCTTATTTGGCCAAATCGATATGTAACGATAAGTTCATAAAAAAGCTCAGTCATCTGAGATTGTTTTTGAAGAGCTGCCACAGTATTTTGGCAAAGGTTTTATTGTGGATGCTTGGTTATGAGGGTTATACTTATCCGAATATTTTCATATAAATGGTGCGTCTCATTTCATGGTTTTTTTTCTAATGCGTCACCACAGAGTGTTCTATATTTGTATTATCTACATAAACCGTCCAGAAGCCTAAAATCTCGTATAAACCACCGAAATTTGCCTTACTTTAGGGAATTTGCATCTGTCTTTTCGTATAAGCCATGCGTGACAATCTGTTACACATCTACCTCTACACGTGAATTAAATCCAGGTTGTGATATTTATATAAACACCTGACTCATTATGTAAACACATTTTCAGTGTAAACTAATACTGGGAACTCAACACTTACTGACAAGAATTTTCCGCTTTGGAATGTGTTGCTCTAACCACAGAGCCATCCTGCCGCACACTTCATAAATTTTTTACTACTTATTTTTTATTGGTTAGTCTTTCAATTAGGTGGAGCCTATATAGCATCTCTTTAGATCCAAAGTTCCAACTAACCACCTCCAATCTGTTATTATAGAACAGAAACCACGCTGATGATTTCCCAAGAAGGACGAAACCATTCTACTGGGTGACTTGTCTTTTCTACACTATACAATTCTTAGTTTATACTGACAAAATACGTACTTAATTGGTCAGGTTTTTATATCAATTTCGCAACCTTGATTATGCATCTGTCAGTACAAACTAAGCATTGCCCAGTATGGCAAAAACAGTTTAGTCTATACTGACAAATGTATGTACATATTTGGTTAGGCGTTTATATCAAGATCGCAACTTTGATTAAAACTAATTGTTATCACCAGACGCGCAACTAATTGCGTTTAATTATATAAATATTAATAGAAGTGGAATAATTAAGCTCAACTTTGTTAAACTCAATATATTGGATATCATGTGACTCTATCAGAATCCGTTTTAAAATTGAAAGTTAAGCCCCTAGATTTGCAACATTACAAACCTGTTCTTATAAAATTAATTTTCGAGGTGTAATCAAATTTTTGTGGGACAAATTATGCGAGCGATTATAGATGGATGGAAGCAAAAAACGTAGTCCATTATTTGAGCCACTATTACAGTCAGTTCTGGATCGTTGGTTCATGAAAAGCGGCCATAACATCTAGCGAGAGGTTTATAAACGGAAAGTAAAGTTACAATGCAATTATTTGACAAAATAATCCAGTAAAAATTAATTTGAGAAAAATGTAACACGTAGTATATGGGTCACGAGTAAATATTGTGTATCTATACTATACTTACTGGATTAACTTCAATGCCAAAAAAATTATATAACATTACATTCATACTAGTTGAGATTTCATTAATTTATTTCGATTATTCTTTCTACTCAAGTCCTTTTTGTTTTATTTTGCCGTCCTTGATAATTATTAAACTAATTATTGATTTACAAGAAGAACCTATATTTCACTTGTTCACCACTTATAAAATGGGTTTCTTACTAATGTGTTTTAATTTTCAATTCATATATGTCTTTTTATTTGTATTTATTGTCCTTTATTTGCCATGGAGATAATACATATTTATCATTCAATTTGGTCTGATTATCATTATTCTACTTTCCTCTGGTGTTTTCCTTTATACATACCTTCAGCGATAAATATTTGTTAAACATAAATTCATTTATTTCTATTTAAATTAGCATAGTCATCGTTTTCATTTAAATGTTTTGAAAACTCATTTACAATTTAAGTACATAATGAATATAATATCACTAACGTTAATTATTATCTCCTAAGTGATTATTTGCTTTGCACGAAATGCAAACGTTTTTTAGTTTGTGGATTCATCTACATTGAATTTAGATTTTGTAATTTATATTTGCTCACTTGTCACTTGTCTTTCTCTAACGCAGGCTTTACAAAATATCTCATGAGCGCTGTACCTCAATAGCGCACTTACTCATATATATATATATATATATATATATATATATATATATATATATATGTCTCTATTAATGGAGTCATATACTATTTGTTGCAAAGGGCTAATATATGTGTCAATATCCGTTACGCATTTTATATATATTAACATGATTGTCCAAATATTTCAAATTCAGCACGAACAAAGAAAGCTATTCCTTGTAAACATTTTCCTTGTATAATGGAGACTTATCTGTATGGGCGAGCACTTAGCTAAATTCGGGCCACGTGGAAATTGTAATTGGCAGTGTTTTTTGTCTATGATAGCAGATAAAGAGTCATTTTATACAAAGTTTTATGTAATGCGAATTCGAAGGAAATTTATTATTTATAATGCTTACAAACCACGTCAAGTTTACATCAACCATGATCCTGTAGATAGGTTAACGGCGCATAAATTGGTCGTTATTCATAATTTGTGTCAAATTTAATCCGTCTACATGATCATAGTGTTGGTACACTTTACACGTTTGATACTAAGTATGCATACCGCATTGCTGAAGACTTTATATGAAATTGATATTAATATCGCTTTTATACACAAACATATAGGAGATTTTATTGACTAACTGCCCTAGTTTTATTGACTAAATGAGTAGTATGTTAAGGCATGGTGTCGGCTCCTACAACAGAGACGCGGTAAGCAAGATATTCATGTGTATAAAAGATTTCTCCTTTTGTTTACTTGGGATATTGGCATAATTTTATGGTTTTAAGCCATTTCGTTACAAGGTAAGCAACACTTGTTACATATTTATATTAAGCGCATTTATTTGTATTTCCTTTATCCAAGTGCGTTATTTGTGGTTAAACGTCATCCACGAAACAGTTTATAAATAGAACTAATTAACTTTTTATCGGCAAGAATATATATATATATATATATATATATATATATATATATATATATATATATATATATCAGTGCTTCATGACTGCGGCACCTAGATCCAACTTAGTCCATATATAACAATTAAATACTGTTTGTTACGGAGAGCTAATATATATGCAAGTATGTATTAGGTTATGCGAACCTAGTAACAAATTAGTTCAGTTGTGACCAGAAGGATAAACCAAAGGCAGCATGAACGGAAAGTAAAATCTCATGCACATTCGTTTCGTGCTTACTGGCGACTCATCAGTAGGAGCCGGTATTACGCCCTTTAACCACTATATATTTAGGTGAGGAATGTGGATAAATAGGACGGTACAATCTCCTAGACGAATGTGTAAACCTGCAATAGTGAAGCTAAAATCATACAAAGTCTACTACAATGCGACTTCAACGCTAACTCACTCTTCAAAATATATATACCGAGTCTGTGGCTATTGAGTTAGTAACCGATACCAATATTGTAGCATCGAAAAGGTACATGGTACTAACACTATGGTTTCCGAGTTTGTACATGGTACCAACATGATGGATATCAATTTGTGCTATAGTTCACCGAAATTGAGAATTACAACAATTTTCTAACACCTGTTACTCCAGCAAATTCATACACTCTGGCCGTGATTGATATCAGTTATCACATTTCGCGGTAAGCATGCCATCATTTAAGTCCATATAGAACCACTAAGATGTACTTAATTTGGAAATGACAAGTGGTGCAATCTCATCGATAAATGCGTTTTATTCGTATTTCCTTCTCTTTCCTGGAGGTCCGTAATGTACACTAAAACTATAATATTATTATTTTCCAAATTTAAAACGAATAGCCCGTGAAATCTTTAGTAAACAGTAAATACGAGGGTAAATATTGTTATAACGGCTGTACGTTCTGAGATGGCATTTTTCAATTTCAACTATAAGGAGATTCAAAATAAGATTCACTTGAAGGAAAGTTAACCATAAAACATAAGTTAGTATATGACTTTAAATTGCATGTATTATGCAACATGGATAGCGCAGGAGATATAATAATAGACTTTAAAGAAAATTCACACCAGTTCGAGTCCCGTGGTGCAATCTCATCGATAAATGCGTTTTATTCGTATTTCCTTCTCTTTCCTGGAGGCCCGTAATGCACAATAAATGCATTATATATTTAGTCTCGAAATTTGAAACGAATAGCCCGTGAAATCTTTAGTATACAGTAAATACAAGGGTAAATATTGTTATAACGTCTGTACGTTCTGAAATGGCATTTTTCAATTTCAACTATTAGGAGAGTCCAAATAAGGTCCACTTGAAGGGAAGTTAACCATAAAACGTAAGTTGGTTGATGACTTTAAATTGCATTTATTATGCAACATGGATAACGCAGGAGATATAATAATAGACTTTAAAGAAAATTCACCCCGCTTCGAGTCCCGTGGTGCAATCTCATCGATAAATGCGTTTTATTCGTATTTTTTCGCCTTTCCTGAAGGCCCGTAATGCACATTAAAAGCATTATATATTTAGTCTCGAAATTTAAAACGAATAGCCCGTGAAATCTTTAGTAAACAGTAAATACGAGGGCAAATATTGTTATAACGTCTGTACGTTCTGAGATGGCATTTTTCAATTTCAACTATTAGGAGAGTCCAAATAAGGTCCACTTGAAGGGAAGTTAACCATAAAACATAAGTTGGTTGATGACTTTAAATTGAATTTATTATGCAACATGGATTGCGCATGAGATATAATAATAGACTTTAAAGAAAATTCACCCCGGTTCGAGTCCCGTGGTGCAATCTCATCGATAAATGCGTTTTATTCGTATTTTTCGCCTTTCCTGAAGGCCCGTAATGCACATTAAAAGCATTATATATTTAGTCTCGAAATTTAAAACGAATAGCCGGTGAAATCTTTAGTAAACAGTAAATACGAGGGCAAATATTGTTATAACGTCTGTACATTCTGAGATGGCATTTTTCAATTTCAACTATTAAGAGATTCCAAATAAAGTCCACTTGAAGGAAAGTTAACTTTAAAACATAAGTTGGTATATGAATTTAAATTGCATGTATTATGCAACATGGATAGCGCAGGAGATATATTAATAGACTTTGAAGAAAATTCACCCCAGTTCGAGTCCCGTGGTGCAGTGGCATCGATAAATGCGTTTTATTCGTATTTTTTCGCCTTTCCTGAAAGCCCGTAATGCACATTAAAAGCGTTATATATTTAGTCTCGAAATTTGAAACGAATAGCCCGTGATATCTTTAGTAAACAGTAAATACTATGATAAATATTGTTATAACGTTTGTTCTTTCATGCTTTGAAATATCATTCTGATATAAAACGCGCTTATAAATACCTAAATGCGCAATAATTATTATATAAATGCATAAATGTTAACCATTGACACCTATGATATTTTTTATTTCACACTTGCCTGCTTGCGCAAATTTTGCAGGGACTGTCACATTAACTTTTATAAACCTAAATCAATTAGTTAATGCTTACTGTGCATCAATTGTTGTCCTGATCGTACGAGTTAATTTTATTAATTTTAATTATTGAAAAATATCAACTCGTCTGTATGTAGATGTAAGCTTTTATTTGTCTTTGTACAGGCTTATATACCGCGTGGTTGCTACCAGCTGCATTGATGGGAATATTGGTATTTATGTACGGCATTGCCACAATAAACCGAAACATTCCAGCGTAAGTCTTTTATAAATATCTTACATGTTATAACAAATTTACTTTAAATTAATTTGATTATTAAATTAACAATGAAAACCTGAAATTTTGAACAACTCTGATAATGCTGCTTTAAACATTAAAAGTTTTACGAATTGGTGAACAGATAAAGATATGGAGCAGTGGGAATATAGAAAGAGATGCAAGCAATAGTGTGGCCAGAACCCTAATTGTTGAGATTAAGCAGCAGTTTCCTCTGTCAATTGAATTATCGTGACAATTTGCATAAAACATGTCGCCAATCTTAACGTTCTAATAAAAGTATATTATTACTTTGAAGTTCCATTTAACTTATGTTTGCATCAAGGACTTTCTTGGCTCTCCATTGGTAGTCAACTGAACAAATTTCAATTACATGCCAACTTACGTGTTTGGTCATCTTTTACTTGACATCGCATTATACCTAAAGCTTGAACTAGCCATGCTTGATATGTCATTATTGAATAGAATACATACCTTTTCAGATAGTTATATTTAATTAAGGTAAAATTGCGGGGTATAAAAATTTATATCTTGTCAGTATACAGCAACTTATTTATTAAGAAATAAATTAATTACTTGTGAAAATTAGGAGTGATAATTGGTTGGCAGACAAAGGTACTTGTAAAAGAGTCTCAACTTTTCTCGAGAGGAAATGTGGACAAGGAGATTAACGATTATTTTCAGAGAAGATAGATCATGTTGTGCCAAACAGAAGTTTGAACGTTAGACTGACTATATGCATGCTATTGAATAACCGAAAACTAGAATCAAATCACAGCTTCCGATGTGAAGAGGATGAACTGCAAGATGATGAATCAACTACAAACTCTTCGAGTTCTGTCGTGGCTATTCTGCCTATTACTAATGAGTGCATAATATGCGCAAAACCAGGCTACGGAATGCTACCTTGTGCATGCTTGAATTTTACTAACAGAATATATATTCAAAATCAGGCTATTAGAGTTGAATTCAATATAACTTCCTCAGATGACATGTGGCCGGTTGAATAATGAGAAATCTGAGATGGCATTTTTAAATTTCAACTATTAGGAGATTCCAAATAAGGCCCACTTGAAGGAAAGTGAACCATAACACATAAGCTGGTATATGACTTTAAATTGCATGTATTATGCTCCATGGATAGCGCAGGTGATATAATAATAGATTTTAAAGAAAATTCACCCCGGTTCGAGTCCCGTCCGTGGCGTATGCTGGACAGTAATTAATGAGGTCCCAAAAACGAGTAAAACAGTCTACTGAATGCCTAGCTTTCGCTACCTAATGTAACTCTAAATTTAAACTGACATTATATATAATCAAACTCCGCCATTATATTAAATTATATATAAACTGTCCATGCAATTAAATTTAAAATTAATTTTGTATTCTTCAATAAATGTATTAACTACAAAATCGATATATTACAAACAAGTTGGATTTTCATTAGCAGAAATATTTAGTGTACATAGAGAGGAGTGAATAATATGTACAAAATGAAATGGCTAATATCAGAAAACGCAGTCAATTTCATTTTCAGATATATTGCAAGGTAGAGCTTTGTAATGAACAATGAGCTCAAAAAAGAGCCTAAATAATATCGAATGAATGATAGCTATTATACATAATTGTTAATTATCGCATGAACGTAATGTACAGCCAAATTCGGCCAATGCGCATGTCTACAAATTATCATATACATGACGATACGGTCCAAGACGTCGCTCCATATTCTACCGCATTCATTAAAATACCTTAAACGAGTTTATCATTCGAGTATTATAAATATCAAATTAAATCTACGTTTAATATAAATACGCAATAAAGGACCGAAACGTATATATATATATATATATATA